>CM060867.1:506810-772810 GCA_030737845.1 Acorus calamus
TACCTGATTCATCTTAGCTTTGATTGTGTGAGAACTTTGACTTTGTTGATGAGACACTGACTTGTCATCTAAGGTTACTTAAGCAATTTGTTGATGACTATTAATCATCCTTCAGGTCTGCTAAATATCTTGCAAATGATTTGCCTCTATGGCTGAGATTTTTTTGGTGATTGGAAGTTAGAATAAAAAACTCTTAGGATTAATGAAATCTTAACTTGAATAATTTTAACCGGTAATCTTATCTTCAAGTGAACACAGTTTAGCACTAATAAGCAAGACAACCAATTCAACAGAACCAAGAAAAAATTATTTTATCAGATCAAATATGTGATTACATTTTTTTTCCCTTGGCACACATATATATATATACAGATTTGTTTCCTAATTTTCTTGGTATTTCCTAATTTCCTCATTAATGAAGTACTTAAAACTACGACTTTTAAGATTAATTTATTTAGAACCTGGTCTCTAATAACCCAGTTCTTAAAGACCAGGACACTTGAAAATATTGCTACATGACTTAATCACTTTACTCATATTAACCTGATATAAGCTTTGTTAGTGCTTCGATATACTTGCCTTGTGAGTTGATTTTATATATATATATATATATATATATATATATATATATATATGAGGAAATAATAGACTATATAACTTTATATAAGAGGGTATAGTAGTCTGCATCTTATCTCAAAGCAAGGAGGGGCAGAGAGAAGAAAAAGAGGTTGGGAACTGATTACTCACACAAGAAGTGTAAAGCAATCCAATTCCCCTAAACCAAGAGACTAAAAGGCAGACAAAGTAGCCCACCAAAATAAAACATAAAACATCCTCTTTTCAGATTACATCACTGACCAACATATTGATTTTATATATTGAGTTTGTAATCTAGGTCGCCTTCTTAAAAGCAAGAAAGGGATTTGTACGCATAGCCATGGAGATGGACTGTCCCCTTGTTCCAGTTTTCTGCTTTGGTCAGGTTAGTGCAAATTGTATACACATGCTGAAATATTTATTTTACACATGTACACAGCATACAATATTTCTTGCACATGCATGGGGCACACCTCCGCATGGCAAGTGCATGTATTGTCATGCAGTGCATATTTTTTGTCGGGATAAAATTATGCCCACATGTATGGACAGTCATACATGTCGACTTGCATGCATATTCATAAAACATAAATATCAGGAATAGTAAGTGCGATATCTTTCTTATCCTTCAATTTCATTAAGTGTAGAGTAAAGTTTACAAGTGGTGGAAGCCCAGTGGGACATTGTATGCCAGCATTGCGAGAGCAATCAAGTTCACTCCAATAGCATTCTGTGGAATCCTTGGGTATGTAATGCCTTCCTTTTCTTATCTGTCATTCTAGAGAGAGAGAGAGAGAGAGTACACCTCTATTTTTTAACTGTCCAAAAATATAACCTCATTTTCAACCATCTGAAATGTACTGAACTATATGTTCTGTAACTTAATGTAGGTCACCTATACCATTTCGGCAACCCATGCATGTTGTGGTTGGAAGACCCATTGAATT
Source organism: Acorus calamus (assembly GCA_030737845.1). Classification (NCBI taxonomy): domain Eukaryota; kingdom Viridiplantae; phylum Streptophyta; class Magnoliopsida; order Acorales; family Acoraceae; genus Acorus; species Acorus calamus. The sequence continues at coordinate 508,355 of CM060867.1, forward strand.
CAAGAAAAATCCACAACCAACCATAGAAGAGGTATGTGAATCACTCCTTTTTTTTCATTATTTTACAAGTAGTGTTTATATAACCATGGTCACAAATTTTTGTGTTTGAAAAGCTTGGCAATTGGATACCTCGTATCATAAAGTATTCCGAGTGTCCATTTAATTCGAATGGTTTACCACATTCTTTGTAATTTAAAATATTAGCCCCAATTGTCTTATCTGCCTTTACACCTGCCATACAAGTTTTTCATGTATTTCTCATATTAATAATCAGAATACATTGAGAAAACAATATCCAAGTTTTTATTGCACTTATCCCGTATCATTTATATATTAATGAACACTTGGCGCATGAAAAGAATCATTGGAGAATATTTGCTGTATTGGAGTATGACATTGTGAAACCTTATTAGATCATTTCTTCTCTTGCTCTTCTAGGTTGCTGAGGTTCATGGTCAGTTTGTCGATGCCTTCCGAGAACTTTTTGACAAGTACAAAGCCAAGGTCGGCCATGATGATCTTGAGCTGAGAATTCTTTGATCTGGCAACAAAAGGTCCTGTGTTTCCTTCTCACCCAGGCCTCATCTGGTAAACATTGATATGACCCCCCTATAACTGGTTTGGGTTAGTAGAAAAAATGCAAACATCTGTTGTTTGTCAAGAGCCAAAATCTAATATAATGTGGTGTGTTCTCCCCAGATCATTATATGTCCCCAAAAGCACACGCTATAATGATCTATAGTGAATCCCCTCTTGATGGCCTATTGCAGCTTATAAAATTGAGGGATTGGAATGATGATTCTATTTTGGCTTAGTATACCACATGCAGGGTACTATGTTATTCATTGTTTTAAAGTGTTAGATTACATATTGTGGTGGATTGCTCGTTGGCTATATATGGGGCCGCCTTGGTTTGGCGACGGGCATTCCACAAACTTTTCCAACTTGTGTTATTGCGGGTGAGAGGCGACAGAAGCGTCAAGGCAAAGGTGTGTTTTGGCTGTCATTTGGTCTATTTGGTTGTCTCATTTTAATGAATTAGTATATCAAAATGTGTGGGAAATGGTTTGTCACTATCAAAGACTGGGGTCTTGCCTGTGCGGGGGCGATATAAAGGACTTGAATTGAGGGATATATTTTGTATCTCTCTTTACTTGTTTTGGGCATAATTAATATAACTAAGAGTAATCAAAAAAAAAAAAGTGTTTCATTATTATTCTCTTTTTTATTCAAACATCCATGAACTTAATGCACTTTAGTCTTGTTATAGAAACAACTTACATTTAGCATAATCTGTCCTTTTTTAAAGGGCAATTTTTACAATTAACCCCCCTAAAAAGAACAAATTGCATGTTTGGCTCCAGGACCAGTTTAATTACAAAATTGGTCCTCGGGTCTGTTTGGATAAGTCAGTGCGCCCATGTGGCGTGTTGACTGGGCATAAAAAATGCCACATGGCGGAAACATGATTACCAATCACGTTTTTGTCGTTGACCACCCGCGCGCAGGCACGGGTTGCATGTCAAAGGGAGACGTAATTACAAGATACCTTGCATGTCCAAGTGTATGTCAAAGGTACAAGGTATAGAACTTACGTCTACTCACGTCTCCAAGGGAGACGCGGTACAAGGTATAGAACTCACGTCTACTCGCGTTTCCAAGAGACGCGTTTCCAAGAGACGTGATAGACATGATTTCAATAATCCAAGATACAATTTATTATTATTTTTTTTCAAAAAAGCTATCTTTTTAAATTTCCAATAATACAAGATACCTTGTGTAAGTGTATGGGTTGGGATCATGGATCTAGTGTGAGTTTAAGCCATTAATTATTAAAATCATTCGAGCCATGCAAATCAATTTTGTTCCCCACTGATAAACACGAGTATTTCTCAAAAAGAATTTCGCTTAACTTTTTTTTTCTACAAAAGCTATTCTTAAGTTTTTCATAAAAAAAATTTTTTGTTAATCTTTTTTATTTTTTTGAACTTTATTTTCTACATGAAGATTTTTTTTTTGGTTAATCTTACTCGATAACGTCATTGATAAAGTAATGAATGTCCTCTACACATATCTCGTGTGATACATGCAATCCGAGCCGTCTCCATGCAATATTCAAAATACTATTAAAAAAATCAGAATTCAGATCCCATGCAATCAGGGATTACATTTCCTATTTTTATTCATAGTTTATGTAAATGTGTTTTGTATTATTTATGCCCTTTGATTGAAAAAAAAGTGGTATAAATCCTAATCCCTCTCTCTGTCCTGTTAAGACCTTTTTGGCTCTCTTTTTTTGAACAAGAGCTTTATCAACAAAAAAAACAACATTAAGATATGCTTAGTAAAAAAAATATTATCTCAATTGTCAAATGTGATCTAAAACAACTTGATAATGTCATGCTTACAATGGATTTATAGGTTTCCAAATCATTGAGCACTTCAAACTTCATTTATAGTATTATCTTTTTTTGTGTAATGGCTTCACCTACATAGCACCATTGACAATGCCACAAATTAATTACAAGCACTGCTCATGTGACATGTTGTAATTGATGCAGCAACCATAATGTGACCAGCATCCATAATGTGGGAGGCGGTCATGTATAACATTCGAGATAGGGGAAAATACATAGCAGGGGCGACAGAACGTTGAGGTGGAGGGCGGAGGCCTGCGCATCACGGAGTATTCGTAGGCAAGTGGGAAGGAGTAATCAGGCCAAAGCAGAGACCTCTCCTACTTTCACATGGCTGACCCCTCTCTGTATTTTTTTGTTTTTTTCATGGTTGCTTGGTCCCTTGTTGGCTGGGGCTCTATTTTTGTTGAATATATTTTTCAAGATAGCGATTGTCTGCTGTTCTCTAAAAAAAAAAAAAAAAAAAAAAAAAATGTGACTAGCACCTACATGGTAATTTACACCAAAAAAAGGGGAAAAATTCAAATAACACCCTGTAAATGAGCATCTGTCAATAGAAATTTAACTCGGGGTTTATTTGAATTTACATATGTGTTTTCAGAGGGTTATATAGACTTCAGGAAAAGTTAAGGGGTTATATGGATCTTGGACAGTTTACAAGGGGTTGTATGGATTTTTCCTAGAGAAAAAGGCACCTGCATGGTAAATGAGCATCAACCTGACACGTTTTCTAAGTTTTCATATGTTTACATTTTCTATAAATGGATTCATACAATTCATTAGAGCATATTTTTTTTATATATAAAAATATAAATCTCATTAGCGGAGATATTTCACGTTTTTATCATATTGTAGGATTTTTTTATATATATATTGTGTTTTCAATCAGGGTTGTGTTTTCTATCAAGATTAACCAAACATGATATTCATTATCTATCAATAAAAATTTAACTTAGGGGGTTATTTGAATTTATATAATTATTTTTAGGGGATTACATGAATTTAAGGAAAATCACGAGATTATATGGACCCCCCCCCCCCCCAAAAAAAAAAAACCTAAGAATCAATTTTTACATATTTTTACATTTTCTATTTTCTATATTTTTACATTTTCTAAGATTTTCTAAGTTTTCATATTTTTACATTTTCTATAAATGAATTCACACAATTTATTAAAAAATATGTTTCATATTTTCTTATAAAAATATGTATATTATTTTATGGGATATGCTATTTTTATAAAAATCAAAACGTATGAGACTGGAATTAAGAATGAAAAATGAGTTATACATAAAATTATTCTTATAATATATGTACATTATTGAATAGCATATGTCAAGTGACTTGTTGTCATTTTGAAAAAATACTGTTAAGGATAGTCCTGCGATAATTTGTACATGTTTTAATTTTTAAAAAATAATAAATCTAATTTAATGAGATATATATTTTAATAAAATATATATATATTGCTTACCGATGTAAATATTTTTTAAAACTATATATATACTTCAGTTAAAAAATATATAGTTACGGAGATACATGAACATTATACATGAACATTCTGATTGCGTGTAACATCGCTCACCAGAAAAAATATGGGATCTGATTTGATTTTTTTTAAGGTGCAAAATGTACTTGATATGATATGCCAAAAAGGACTGCTTTTTTTAAAAAAAACTCTAACAAGTATTTTATACTTTACTAAAAAAACATGTATTTTATACTTGCCTAAAAAAAGTATTTTATATTTGAGTAAGGATACATGTGCATAAATATATAAAATATATAAACCAATTAATTATATGAAATTATGTTTAGAAATTATGAAATATTTTCACCAAAGTATATATAATAGTTATCAAATTTATGTGATGGTAAGCTATAATCTATTTCTATTTATTATACCAACGTAATGAAAAGTAGTGATTATACTACGTGATTATCTTTATTGTTCTTTTTTTTTTATTGATTTTAAATTAGAATAATGACCAAACAAATATAATTACATATATATTTTAAATTACATAATATCATATCTACATTCACAAAATCTTATTCAATTTTAAAAAAAATTATTTTTAAATTGTAACGTATTTTTTTAATGTATAACAAATTTTATAATTTTCTATTTAAATTAAAAACTACACAAACCGTAATTTTTATTTCTATCATTATTATATTATTTATGTATATAATATATATATATAATCAAAGATACAAGTAACATGAAACAAGTGAGCTACACAACAAACATTTTTTTTCACCAAATCTAGCGTAGCCTAGATGGTTCTTAAGTCCACCTCTTTATGACCGTCAGATCGGTGGAACCAAATCCCAACCGCTCAGATGAAGCCACGTGTACACATGTTTTCAACCAAACCATGCCCTTTTAAAAGCCCAACAACATCAACAGCTCCCCCGCCAAATAATAATAAAAATAAAATAAATAAAAAACACTTCTTTCACTCACTCTGATCTCTCTGTACGCATCGAATGGCCTCTGCCGACGGAACCAATGACGGCGCCGTCACTCCCCGCCGTCCCGACCCTCGCCGCCCTCGCCGTCTGGCTCGGCGCCATCCATCTGACGGCGGCGCTGGTTTTGGCGGCGCTCCTCTTCCTTCCAAACCCCCTCTCATTTGCGTCCGTTGATTTGTCCTCCTTTTGATTTTCCTTTTTTGACCCTGTGTTTTGTTGGTATTTACGGTTGTGTCCTTTCAATGGCAGGATTTTTGGGGTGCTTGCGTTCTTCGCGGTGATCCCTCTGAACGACAGGGACAAGTGGGGGAGGAAGTTGGCGAGGTTTGATTTGTGAAATTTTTGTCTTTTATGGGTTTTTTTTTGGAATTTTTGTTAATTGGGTTTTTGTTGTATTGAGAGAGTGATTGTTGTTTGTTGAAAAAAAGTGGATTTTTTTAAGGTTTATATGCAATTACGCATGTGGGTATTTTCCATTGACTCTTCATGTGGAGGATTATGAGGCGTTTGATTCCAATAGAGCTTATGGTGAGCTGTTCTGGGTTTCTCTGTTTTTTTTTTCTGTGTTTTATTTTCCTTTTTTGTGCTTTTCTTTTGGGTGTTTGTGTGATAGTTTATACATGGGTTGAATGAAATTTCAGCACTTTTTTTATTTGGGTCCATATTTAGCAGTTCAATCTTCACTTGTTTTTTTTTTGGTTAGTTTCATTGATTCAATTGTGTTAATTTTCATGTTTTTTATGTTGCAGACATTGAATCATTATTGATGCTGTCATGGCTAGTGAGTGGATGTAGGATTTAGTATAAAAAGATCTGCCTTTAATTTTGAAAGCGCACTGATAAACAGTCATTCCTGCAGTTTATTTTGCATCCCTCACTTTCTCTTAACCTAGTGTATACTAGGTTAGATATACCAGGTTAGACTAGTATATAACAGGCAGATGCATTCAATTCATTCAAGTATGTACTTTTTTTTTTGAAGAATACTTTTTTTTAATTGTTTCCTTCAAAAAAGTATATACTTTTTTTTTGTGTGTCAAGGTATATACTTCATTAAAAAATCATATACCTTTGAAAAGATTCAAAACATGTTAGTAATGCAAAAGGGGCTGCTGGAACGAGTGTCCCTAATATTTTCAATTCTGAAATTTATTGCTCAAATGAAGTCGGTTCTTTGCATTGTGACTGTTCAATCTGTATGTACAGAATAAGACCCGTGTAGCCACTTCTTATAGTCAGTGTTTCTTACACCTCTCATTTTGTCCTTACGACTGGTTGACAAATACATGCTTTGTCACTTGATATTGTATTTTGTTTTTAATATTTAATCACTTCACAGCAATCTGAATTTCAGCTATTCTGTGCAGTCTTTGGTTATGAGCTGCATTCGGTTCTACCTATAGGGGTCATTGCTCTTGCTGACCTCACAGGTTTCATGCCTCTGCCAAAGATCAAGGTCCCCGCGAGCAGCGCTGTAAGGTTCCTCGCTTCTTGTCCATGACATGATTTGGTTTCCTTAATGCTGGTTCAGATATTTACTGTATTTGGGAATAATTGGGATAGGTGTTCAACACGCCCTTCTTAAGGCAAGTGTGAACATGGCTGGGGCTCGTGCCAGCGTCTAAGAAGAATTTCATCTCATACTTGGGTAAGCGTTACAGTTGCATTATAGTGCCTGGAGGCGTGCAGGAGATGTTCCATATGGATCATGATTCTGAGGTTCGGATATCGCAACTTGTATTTGCAAATTATTAGGAACTTATTTGTAGACTTCAATTTATGGAACAAGAACACTGATTCAAAGGCTTTCTTTTTGTCTTTAAAATTATATGCTCTGTAATTTTTTCCATAGCCACTTGTGAATTAGCTTTTCTGTAGGCACAGAAGCAAACTATATTTGTTTTCATGGCATCCTGAGGAGAACAGGTGTATTATCTATTCATTATGTATTTTGGCCAGATAATGTATACTTATGAGACAGTAAAATCTTGTTAAAACCAGTTGCCTATGAAAATTCTTGTTAAAACCAGTTGTTCTGGTTGTAGACCATAAATCATATATTGGATTGACCAAACATGAAGCAGATTGTTAGGCCTCAAATGTGCCATTCCTATGAGAGAAACAGTATATCTTTTAGGCATAAATAACTTGGTAGAAGATGATATAGAGTTGAAACATAGAACGGCATCCAAGGAATTTGATTTCAGTATGAGTTTCAACAACCACAATAAGGGTGCTATTACAGAATCAGTGAGCAGAAACATTTTCATTCTAAAAGAAGTCAGAACCAACAAAACATACACTTGTTTGATCAATTGTTTTAATTTCATCTCTGCTCTTTATATATATGATTTACCCAATGTTTGATAGCCCCAGGAGGTGGCACTAGTGACAACTTTGCTACATGAAAGTTACTCCTTTGACTAATATAGAGCCATTGAAAACTTTGTTTCATGAAAGTTTCTCCATTGACTCACAACGTTTCTTGTAACATTAAGACATAATTCTTTTCTAAAATGCTCATCCATACATTATCCAACATATAGCTGGAATCTGGTAAATATAGTTAACTTTGAGGCATTTTAGAAATTTGGGTTCACTGATATGATATGATGGAGTTCCAATTAACTCTTAATTCAGTCCTATGTGGATATATTTTCCAATTTATAATTTGATGCTTTTGATGTAGGTTCTCTTCTTAAAAGCGAGAAAAGGATTCGTACGAATAGCTATGGAGATGGACTGTCCCCTCGTTCCAGTCTTCTGCTTTGGCCAGGTAGTAAAAGTACAAATGCATGTAGTTGTACAGTATGCAGAAGTAATTACATCCCTACTTCACAAAATTTCCCATGTGCTCTCTCACAGTATGCTGGGGTTTTCCTTTCGCGCGATGTTGTATCTGTATTTGTCACCTTGTCATTCATTTTACTCCCATGTCAGGAACTCTGCCTTCATAAATATCTATCTAGCTTGTGTGATTCATTCTTATTTTTTCTTTTGCTTCATGAACAAAAAGAGTAAGATTTACAAGTGGTGGAAGCCAAGTGGGAAGTTCTTTAATAGCATTGCCAGAGCTCTCAAGTTCTCACCTACTATCTTCTGGGGAATTCTCGGGTATCTGTTCTTCTCATCATCTGTGTGATTTTTGAGCAATTAAGATATAAGCTCAAGCTTCCCTCATAAACATTTCAGTCCCATTTACTTTTTACAGCCCCACGTGTGGTTCCATAAATCTCCAATGAGGTATATACCTCATTAAAGTGTATACATCATTAAATGAAGCATAAACCTTAAAAAAAAAAAAGAGGACTGCACATGGGGCCATATGCGAGGCATTCTAACATTTTCTTTTCATTTTCAACAGCTAATATGTGTTGAACCACATTGTGATTTTAACAGTTGCTCTTAATGTAGGTCACCGATACCATTTAAGCATCCCATGCATGTCGTGGTCGGGAAACCCATTGAGTTCAAGAGAAATCCACAACCCACTGTAGAAGAGGTACTCAACCCCAGCATTATCTTGTTTATTATTGAGTGAGTGTTCTGAAACTTTATTGTAATGTATGTGCTAATTTTGGTCAGGTGGCTGAGATTCATGGTCGATTTGTTGAGGCGATCGAAGAGCTTTTCAAGAAATACAAAGACAAAGTTGGGCATCCCAATCTTGGGTTGAGAATCATTTGACTGAGCAGCAGATGTCCCTTGTTTCTTTTTGTTGCACAAGGCTTTGAAAAGCCAATCTTGGTTTCACTAATGTATTAGACATGCATATCTCAGATATGCTGTTATTTGTCAAGAAACCAAGCCATATTTGTGTTGTGGTGTATCCAAAATCATTATATGTGAATAATATTGATCCATGGAAGTATAGTGAGGTTGATAAGTTTTCCTAGTCTGATTGAAACTTTATTCTGATTTCCAGAGATAAAGTTCTGATCATCTCATGAATGGTGGGAAGATTCAGTATAATAAAGCCAATCCGGAGGAATCTGAATGTCTCTGTGACAAACACAAAGAATACAAAACCTTTGATAATGAAACTATCTTCAATTGAATTGGAATTTATGTGAAAAATCATACATGTTCATCTTAAGTCATTTTAGATGTCACACCGTCGATTATATACATGGATCCTCTGTCCTCAACACAGATAATTTGATATTATTTGAAGATGCAAGCGTAAACACTATATAAAGAACTTTTTTTAAAAACACTCTTCCAAACTATTATATATCTAAAAACAACTAGAAGAACAATTAAACCAACTTGAACTACTAAATCAGACTCAAAATAACATAATCTGATCCACCTTAAAACACCTCTTCAAAGTATTCCAAAGATTACATGAAAATAAGAAATGAAAATCTATTAATCCTAATATAAAAGGCCTAAAAAAAAATTATCCTACAATGTGCTTGTTCTCAAGTTCTCAAACATCTTCCAACAACAAATTGAGAGCCTGGCATAGCATCCTACATTGCCTTACCACTGCCATTCGACATGAGAGAATCTGCGGCGGCGGCGGCTGTGGGGACAAGGCCAGTTGCAACACCTGGTTTTGATAGATGCAGAAGCCTGTAATAGAACACAAGCACCCATTAGAAAATTTGAATTCAAAATGTGGTCTATACAAACTTCCTCCAATATTGACTCATGGGAAGCAAAATAAATGTCATTAATGGTTCCAAATGCAAATTCCTAACTGTCATTTCAATGTCATTGATGGCGTCGGTGAGTGAATCCTCAGGATCACAATTCTTTCGAGACAAGGTACAGAGGATTAGATCAGAAACAGGATGATAGGTTTAAGAAAGTTCCTTGACAGTGGATAATGATAACAGATGCTGATGATAAACACGCTAGGCTCATTTAGGAGGTTAGATTGTCTACAATGTCAAACGATCGAGTCGTTGCCATAATGTTCGCATCACACTTGAACTGCTGGATTAGAACTGAAAGAATAGAGAACAACTTACGGTGCTAAATGTTCGCAGAAAGATGAGATTGCAGCAACAACCTCTACATAGTTGTCAGCAGCTGTAGGTGCTGTTACTTCAACCAATTGTAAACCAGGAGTCACAGGCACAGCCTCATCGATTGCATGGAGCTTCGGAATCTTGTTCAGAGATGTCACAGTGACTGTGATTTTGGCTACCCTTTGGAAATGGAAGGCGAAACCCACTTTCAAAACCTCATGGTCCAACTTGTATCCAAGAGCATAAAAGAAGCGCAACACATTGTTGCTCACTTTGCTCTCAACCATCGGGCGAACAAGTACTGCGATCTGCTCAGCACCAGTACCTTTCATGGGAGCCCCAACATGTCTTACAGTCCTGAGGGAAAGTATTTTAAGATGTGAACATCATATGTTAGTTGGTTATCACCATATGATGCATTGTAGTTTTCCTGGGAGTGTCCAAGTATCAAAAGTGTTAGGCATGAATGATTAAGAATTGGTGTTTGGAGTTACTCTTTTGACAATTAAATCGCAAAGGATAAAACAGAAAAGATTTGAGTGATTACCAAGTGGAAGTGGGCTGTTCCAAGTTGCATAAAAGGCGCACCTCCGAAGGCACCACCCCTTATCGAGAAAGATGTTAGTTAGTTCATCGGATAATCCAAAAGTCAATACTAGTTTTACCATGAAACCAAAGTTCTCAAGTTCTTACCAAGATTTGGTCCGCTTTTAACACACAGCTCGTGAACTCTAAGACGCTCTTTCGGAACACCACTGAGGCCCTGAAGAAGAACCTCTAGGGCCTCAACATGCTGAAAATCATAATTAAAGCATAAAAAAAATGTTAATTGACTATGGAGGAAAACATAACGCCTTCATTTAAGGTCTCCTATTTTTTGGAGAAATGGATGGCACCATAATTTCATTAGAGAATTACGAGAACAGGGGTGAGTTTATCCAACATTGTGTGATGATGGCAAACCGTACACTAGTCTTACAATAGATCTACCAATAGCAAGAAGGTGTTAGAATGATTATTGTCCACCCCAAGGAGAATCAGATATATTGGACTAGAGACCCCCTTTCTTGAGAAGAGCAACGAATTGATGCCCAATCCTTCGCACCCATATGTATTTCCAAAACAAAGCATCCTTTCCATTGTCAAATTGATATCCAATATACATAAGAAAAGATTCCGAAGCATAAGGAACACTTTTTACAAATATGTAACAAAATATATCTTGACACATGATTAATGTTACATTTATGCTTTCCCTGGAAGTATTTTTCTCTTATGATTTGTTCTACAATCAATCATTCTCCACAATTTTGATTACCTCTAACTCCCTACATCTTGTTACTCCTGCTTTTTGGCCTTGCAAACCCTACCCCATTTAACAAATATGAAGCAACCCCAATCATTTCACTCCCCCTCAACAATAATCTCTCCAAATCCACTCAAAGTCAAATGCCACAAGTTTAGGATTTGCGATAATCAAGAGAAAAAAAAGAGAGAAGCCCACCTTTGAAAGTCAACCTACCACCATACAAGAGAAGTCCACCTTTTCAAAATTCTCTCCCTATGCCACATGCTCAACATGCAATAGAGCTCCAAGACAGAGAAAGCCAAGATATGAAATGGTAGATTTTGAACCTAATACACCAATATATGAGATGCCTCTATAGTCATCCACATCTATGCTCACAAGATCACTGCTCTCAACATTAATTCTTATATAGATCTTAAAAGTTATGCAAAAGATGGGACAAATTACACCAAAGATCATTACTATTTTTTCATTTCATGATCAGTGTCGATTATAGTACACATATTCCTAAATTCTATTACATAATTGGATGTGGGGGGGGGGGGGGGGGGCAAAGGAAGAGAGAATGATATCTCGTAAATCTCATGCTTCAACATCTGGATATATATAGTTACCTGTGTCTCTATAATTCCTTGGACGACACACTCCATCTCACTTGCTGTAGTCTGTTTCTGCAGTTCCTAAAATCAAGCTTCAGTTAGGGAAGTCATTATTTAGTACCTACAAATGCCACACAAAGAGCCTTCTAAGACACATTAAAGCCATAATTTCATAAAAATACGCACCATAAAGATTTCGCAAATGAGAGAATTTGAATTCATTTAACATGCGCACAATAAAAACTGTGGAAAAATCAACAGTGGAAGGCCATAAATTGTTCTAGACTGATTCCAATAAATGGCGCGATAAATATGTGCATGAACTCTAATAAACTGAATCAAACCGATAACAACAACCAACCTATAAATGGGACATAATTCTCATTTCTCAATGCTTTATATGAACCCCAACCAAATACTACAACTAACCCCAAAAAAATGCTAAGATTGCAAATCATTATAAACTCTGACCACGAATGAAAACCCACACGTACATATGCCTTCCTCTATCAAAGCAATCAACGTAACCAAAGTATTATAAAATACACAACAAGCATAAAGTCCAATTCTATGACCCCCTCTTAGGAATTACAACAAACATGTGACATACACTCTCATGAGTAAATCATGAACAAATCTAAAGCAGCCCCCAAAATCCTCAACAAACGAAGACAGACTCCTGTCATTGTTAAACATTTACAGGGACAAATTTCTGAAGACATCAAGAAATTCAAATTGTGTTATATAAAAAAATTCAAAATATTCAGCCTTACCAGCGACAAAAAGTCAAAAATCCTGTTCTTTTGAGCTCCAACTTTCAAAGCCTCTTATGTAGTGGATTTCCTTCATTATTGACCGTCCGATCGATGGATTTCCATCGCGCGTTAAATGACTAAACTGCCCCTCCTTCCCCAACCTTCAAAACGCCGACGACGACAAAGTCAGATTCTCTCTCTCTCTCTATACATCTCTCTAGATTTCCATGGCAGATTCGAAACCCTAATTGACTCTCTCTCTTCGGCCATGTCGGTCTCCCAAACCCTAGGAGGCAATTCGCGTCCGGGGCGGATCCTCGGCCCCTCCCTCGACAAGATCGTCAAGAACGCCGCCTGGCGCAAGCACTCCCACCTCGTCTCCGCCTGCAAGTCCGCCCTCGACCGCCTCCAAACCCTAACCGACACCGATCCCGCCATCTCCGCCTCTCCCTTCCCCGGCATCTCCGCCTCCGACGCCGAATCTGTCCTCCTCCCTCTAATCCTCGCCGTCGACTCCGCCTCCGTCAAGGTCGCTGAGCCCGCCCTCGACTGCCTCCACAAGCTCTTCTCCCAGAACCTCATCCAATGCGAGATCGACCGTCCGTCCGACGAGGACGGCGGCGCCCCCCCGTCGATCGCGGCGAGGCTCATCGACTCCGTCTGCAAGTGCGGCGGACTCGGCGACGAGTCCGTCGAGCAGGCGATTCTGCGGGTGCACGTCGCGGCGGTCCGATCGACGGCTGCGGCGGTCCGCGGCGAGTGCCTCGTACAGATCGTGAAGAGCTGCTACAACGTGTACCTCGGGAGCGCAAGCGGGGCGAACCAGATCTGCGCCAAGGCCGCGCTCGCGCAGATCGTGGCCATCGTGTTTGCTAGGGTGGAGGCCGATTCGAGGGACGTGGTTGTCCCGGCGGTCTCGATCGCGGATCTGCTGGAGCTCTCCGATAAGAGCCTCAACGAGGCCGGGATCATCCAGGCCGCGCAGAGTTTCATCAATGATGCGATGGAGGGGGGAAGAGCGGCGGTGGAAACCGGATCTCGAGATGGGGTGTCGATCTCCGAGGAGGAGGGTGACAGTAACATAAGGGAAGATGGGATCTTTTTGTTTAAGAACCTGTGCAGGTTCTCGATGAAGTTCAAGACGCAGGAGAACCCGGAGGATCACCTGCTTATAAGGGGAAAGATCTTGTCTTTGGAGCTGCTGAAGCTTGTGATCGACAATGCGGGTCCGATTTGGCGGACTAATGAGAGGCAAGTGGTTTCTTATCTTGAGATTTTGTTAGCTGGACTTGCATACTTGAAATTGTGCTCTGAATGGGTTAGATATTGTTTTATGGAGCGATACAATCTGCCAATCGGAAAAATAAATTGTGAAACATCGGTTGGGTTTTCTTTGATGCCGGGAAATGAAAAGTTAGAGAATTCAGATCAGAGATTCTCCAGGGACTGCATTGTTTCTATCATTCTGGAAATTGCCAAATGAAGCAATTGCATGCTTTAGAACTTGCCCTTTATTCCTTTTTTTCCTTTTAAATTCAAATTTTGTAGAGAAGCACTTTGAATATGGATGTTAGTGGAACTGAACTGATACATGGCAATGTCACCAGAAACTTATTCCCTTTCATTTCAGTTGTTTAGCATCTCAAGCTTTCCAACGTGTGTGTGTGTGTGAGTGAGTGATCATATATTCTGTTTCAAGACATTTACTGTACAAATTATTAACGGTTTGTAACAGTTTGCCTTATTGGATATTGTATACTCTTGAATCCCCTAATTCATTCCATGTGCACAGTTTAGAAAGGGAAGTTGAGGGACAATCGGCACTCGGTTAACATTGTTTTTTTTAAAGGATAATAATCCATTTTCAGTGACATGATAATCAGCTATTGTGCCGTCACTGTGAGAATGATGCTGGTTTTCTCATTACATAACATATCTTAAAAAAAAAAAAAATGGCATTACATGACATATCTTGTAAACACCACCTTATGGAAAAGGGATGCACTGATCATTGTCATTGCTATCATGTTATTTTGCAGGTTTCTTGCTGCTATAAAACAGTACCTCTGTTTATCGCTGTTGAAGAATAGCGCATTGTCAATAATGAGCATCTTCCAGCTCTTATGCTCAATATTCATGAGCCTACTCTCAAGGTTTCGATCAGGATTGAAAGGGGAAATCGGAATCTTCTTCCCTATGCTTATTCTCAGAGTTCTTGAGAATGTCCTTCAGCCTAGTTTCTTGCAGAAAATGACTGTGCTTAACTTATTGGAAAAGATCTCCCAAGATTCACAAATTATTATTGACATTTTTGTGAATTATGACTGTGATGTGGATGCACCAAATATTTTTGAAAGGTATCGTTTACTTCAAAGAACATCAATTGTTTCCCCTTGTTATGGCCTGCACAATAGATTGGTTTTCTAATGTGTTTTTATGTTTGGGTGGTAGATAGGCTGCTATTCCACTAAGTTACAATTTTTTTTTTAATGCATTTTTCTAATAACATGTATTAAAACAATTTTAATTTTTATCAGATATTTGCAGGATTGCCAATGGCCTTTTAAAAACTGCTCTAGGTCCACCTCCTGGTTCTACAACAACATTATCTCCAGCTCAAGATATTACATTTAGGATTGAGTCAGTGAAATGTTTGGTCCGCATTATCAAATCTATGGGAATTTGGATGGATCAGCAATTGCGTATTGGAGACTTTTCTCCAAAGAGTCCTGAGGTGGACCCAGAGAACAATAATGGAGTTAATGGAGAAGAAGGTTCTGCAACAGATTTTGAGCTGCACTCTGAAGCAAATCCTGATTTTTCAGATGCTGCAACATTTGAGCAGCGTCGAGCTTATAAAATAGAGTTGCAGGTAAAGTATGGTGGTACCGGTGTATTTTTACATTTTTAAAAAAAATTTAATTTGCACAGAAAAGTAGCCCATACTCCCTTGTGATAATATCTGAACTTGATATATACAGAAAGGCATCTCGCTATTCAACAGGAAGCCCTCCAAAGGGATTCAATTTTTAATAAGCACCAAGAAGATTGGTGATTCTCCGGAAGAAGTAGCTTCTTTTTTGAAGAATACCACCGGTTTGAACGAGGCAATGATTGGGGACTATTTGGGTGATAGGGAAGAATTTCCTCTGAAAGTTATGCATGCATATGTGGATTCCTTTAATCTTGAAGGGATGGATTTTGGTGAAGGCATTAGGTTTTTCCTGCGTGGATTCCGATTGCCTGGAGAGGCGCAAAAGATTGACCGCATCATGGAAAAGTTTGCAGAACGCTACTGTAAATGCAATCCAAACTCTTTCACCAGTGCAGACACTGCCTATGTTCTGGCTTATTCTGTCATATTGCTCAATACAGATGCACACAATAACATGGTGAAAGATAAGGTCAGTTATCTATCAATTCTCCACATACTAAAAAATCTTTCAATTCTTCTGGATCATCTCTCACACTGGATTTGTATTTGCAGATGTCGAAAGCTGATTTCATCCGCAACAACCGGGGAATAGATGATGGAAAAGACTTACCAGAGAATTATTTAGGGTCAGTGTATGATAATATAGTGAAAAATGAAATTAAAATGAATGCCGAGTCTTCTGTTCCACAGAGCAAACAAGCAAATAGCCTTAATAAGTTGCTGGGTCTGGACAACATTCTTAATTTAGTCACTGGGAAGCAGGCTGAAGAAAGACCATTGGGTGCAAATGATATGTTGATAAAACATATCCAGGAGCAATTCAAGGCAAGGGCAGCAAAATCAGAGTGAGGAAAATTTATATGAATGAGAGTGGATTTGTACTTTGCTTTTTTATTTAGAATTTATTCTAATTGACATTGCAGGTCTATCTACTATTCCATCTCTGATACAGCAATATTGAAATTCATGTTGGAGGTTTGTTGGGCACCTATGCTGGCTGCATTTAGTGTTACACTTGATCAGAGTGATGAAAAGGCTGCAACATCCCAGTGCTTACAAGGCTTCCGCCATGCCGTGCATGTCACTGCTGTTATGTCAATGCAGACACAGAGAGATGCATTTGTTACTTCCATTGCAAAGTTCACATACCTCCATCATGCAGCTGACATGAGGCAAAAAAATGTTGATGCTGTTAAGGTGGGGAATGGGGATGTGATTCAGTAATGTTCATTAATTTTTCTTGTCAAGGGTCTTCCTTGTTTTAGTCATTTTTTCCTTTCATTTTGATAGCTGAAAGGTAAGCACATGCATTCATGATAATGACCAAGAAGTAGGTGCATTATTCACAATGTAGTTTTCTAGTCTTGAAAGTCCTTTCTTCCAAGAAATAATTGTGACTAATCTCTCTAATTATAGTAGGAATCTTCACACAAAAGTTGTAAGAATTTTGTGTAGGGCAGTGTTGTGATTTTTTTTTTCTGCATATATTTCCCATATTGAAAAGGTCATTAGTTTATTAAGTAAAAGGAAGAATTTGATAGGAACCTTATACAGCTTGGATTTAGGGAAACAAATCATTAAGTCATACTTAGATTCTGTCTCGAGCTTATCGGAAATTCAGACTCTAAATTAGACATATAACACTGAAGCACCCTGATGCTGCTCAGCAATAAAAAAAAGTGACAGTAGCATCAAATACAGAATAAACTGTATTGACTATACAGGATTTGTAGATTTAGTATTTATTGTTCAAGATATTATAGTGATATAGAAGTGGTTTTCTCTGGATCTAAGGGATCTGATAAATGTACGTAACATAGTTTAATAGCTCAAGAAAAAATCGTAGAGAAGGATGGTGATGGTCTTTTTTGGAGTTGCAGTTTTCCTCTTGTACAAGTAAATATATCTGGTTTGTTCGATATTCCAGTGTTAATTATTGTCATGTCATTAAGATGACTCCAAGTATTTTAGTTTTCTTGTACAGAAATATTCATTTTACTTGCTATTATCTTCCAATTGATTTTCCATCTCTTTTTTCTCTTCATACGCTACATCCCTATGGTAGCATCAATCCAAGCATGCTGTGACTTTCTTCTGTTTGCTTTGCTTTTTCATTTTAATTATTTTAATTATTAACCAACATCACTAATTCTATTTTATTTCTCTCAGGCCATCATATCTATTGCTATTGAAGATGGCAATTATCTACAGGATGCCTGGGAGCACGTGTTAACTTGCCTCTCACGATTTGAGCATTTACAGTTGTTGGGAGAGGGTGCTCCACCTGATGCTTCTTTTTTAACCATAGTCTCTGAGACGGAAGACAAAGCATCAAAATTACCAGCTATACCATCCTTGAAGAAAAAAGGAAATGCTCTCCAGATTTCTGCCGTAATGGCTGTTCTTCGTGGGGGTTCATATGATAGCACCACTGTTGGGGTTAATACGATAGGGCTTGTGACCCCGGAACAAATTAGTAGTTTTATTTCCAATTTAAATTTGTTAGACCAGATTGGTAATTTTGAGCTGAACCACATTTTTGCTCATAGCCAAAGATTGAATGGTGATGCAATAGTTGCTTTTGTAAGGGCTCTTTGCAAGGTTTCGATGGCAGAGTTGCAATCTCCCACAGATCCTCGTGTTTTCAGTCTTACAAAAATTGTTGAAATTGCGTAAGAATTCTTTGAACTGAACTTTATAATGAATGGATGTGCATTCATGGAATAGAGGATTAAAATGCAGAGTCAAGATTGATTTGGCCAAATTTATTTGTTTTGCAGGCATTATAATATGAACCGGATCAGATTGGTTTGGTCTCGCATATGGAATGTTCTTTCAGATTTCTTTGTATCTGTTGGAATTTCAGAAAATTTATCAGTTGCAATATTTGTTATGGATTCATTGAGACAGTTGGCTATGAAGTTTTTGGAGCGTGAGGAGCTGGCAAACTACAATTTCCAGAATGAATTTCTGAGACCTTTTGTAATTGTTATGCAGAAGAGCAGCTCTGCAGAGATTAGAGAATTGATTGTGCGATGCATCTCTCAAATGGTACTAAGCCGTGTCAATAATGTGAAGTCTGGTTGGAAAAGTGTTTTCACGGTAAGTTGATTTCTGGTAAGCTTTCTTTATTAATGCTAAATTTATTGTATATGTATGTTTAATCGCAAATGCTTTCTCACCGGGGTTTTGATTGATTTGTAGTTACATACAGATGAGTTACTTTTTTGTTAGCACGACCTATGTTTATAATTTAAGGATGTAAAGTTTCATTTTAATAACAGGTTTTCTCCATTGCTGCTGCTGATGAGCGCAAGAACATTGTTTTCTTAGCTTTTGAGACCATGGAGAAAATAGTCCGAGATTACTTTCCATACATAACTGAGACAGAGACTACAACATTTACTGATTGTGTCCGGTGCCTTATTGCATTCACCAATAGTAAATTTAACAGCGACGCCAGCCTTAATGCCATTGCATTTCTTCGTTTCTGTGCTGTTAAACTTGCAGAAGGAGGGTTAGTTTGCTATGACAAAGGCACTGATTATGATTCAACAAATAAAGTTGCTTCAGATGGGCACGCTTTTACGGAGAAAGATGACTATATTTACTTTTGGGTTCCTCTGCTAAGTGGTACATTCCATTCCAACTTTGTATTTTTCTTTGTCTTGTAGGTATTAAAAGTATTACATTCTTTTTAATGCATTTTATAATGAGAATTATCTTGCATAAATTTTCAGGTTTGTCGAAGCTAACATCTGATTCAAGACCAGCTATCAGGAAGGGTGCTTTGGAAGTACTTTTCAATATTCTAAATGATCACGGACACCTTTTCTCACGGACCTTCTGGGTCAATGTTTTTAAGTCCGTCATATTTCCGATATTCAACAAAACCAATCATGTGGAGGAAACTAGGGATCCAAATGGGGACCTGGTTTCATACAGGAGTAGCTCTGTAAGACTTGATGAAGACCCTTGGAGTTCCGAGACTCATGCAGTTGCTGCGCAATGTTTGGTTGAGTTATTTGTTAGCTTCTTTGATGTAGTGCGTCCCCAGTTACCAAAGGTTGTTTTGGTTCTTACAAATTTCATAAGAAGTCCACATCACGGTCCTTCTAGCACCGGCATAGCAGCGTTGTTGCGTTTGACAGAAAGCCTTGGAAGACTTCTCTCAGAGGAAGAGTGGAGAGAGGTTCTTTTGTCGTTCAAATCAGCAGCCGATGCAACGCTGCCTGAATTCCTGAAGGTTGTTAAGATCATGGATCAGATAGAGGTTCCTGATGCCACACAGGCATATTCTGATGCAGAAATTTCTTCAGAGCATGGATTTGCTGGTGATGATGATGATGAAGTTATGGAGACGGTATCTTATGCGGTCATTAGAATGAAGGGTCATATAGCTGTGCAGCTTCTCATAACACAGGTAGTCTCTCTCTCTCTCTCTCTCTCTCTCTCTCTCTCACACACACACACACACACACAAATTGCTACATTTAATAAAATGTGGATCTAGTCATGCATACAAATTCAAAGAGAACAAATTTCAAATTGTTATATTGGTGCTCCCCGTATAACTCTATTTTTATTTGGGCGCTTATACATTCAGACACTATTGCAGACACCATATCACCTGATGGAACATATGAAATCTTTAATAGAGTATATACTCTATTAGGAAACTGTAAAAATGTATGCGTTTAATTCATTCTAACGTGTACTTCACTCTGTGTGAAAACACGCGTATACTTCTAAATTTTTTTTTCAAAACATGTTCGGTTTAAAATTGACTTTAGGAATGACTGGGCATAATATTTCCCTTTCTAGTATGGCTTCAGACTCATTTGTTCAGCTTTTGGTTTCCAACAGGCCATCATGAAGTTGTACGACAAGCACCGCGAATCCTTCTCATCGTCCCACATCATGATCCTCCTTGACATCCTCTCATCAGCCGCATCACATGCGAGCGAAGTCTGCTCCCACACCACCCTCCAGTTGAAACTGCAGAGAGCCTGCTCCCTCCTCGAAGTCTCAGACCCTCCCATAGTCACATTCGAAACTGAAACCCACCAAACCCACCTCAAATTCCTGCAGACCCTCCTCGACGACCCATCGCTGTCGAAGGAGCTCAGCATAGAATCCCGACTCGTGTCGGTCTGCGAGAAGATACTACAGATTTACCTAAACTGCGCCGAGAACCATCTCGGCGATGGGCCCGCGGTGAAGTGGATACTCCCATTGGGTTCGGCGAAAAAGGAAGAATTGGCAGCCCGAACTTCGCTGGTCGTGTTGGCATTGCGGGGGTTGTGCGGGCTGTACAGCGAGTCGTTCAGGGCGTATCTGCCACGGTTTTTCCCGCTGTTGGTGAGTCTGATACGGTGCGAGCACAGCTCGGGAGAGGTTCAGCGCGTCCTGACTGAGATTTTCATGACATATATAGGCCCCATTTTGTTGAGTTTATGATTGTATTTGTCCATTCGTTAAGTTTTATTGATTTTGGTTTTTATATATACATATTTCATTGTTCGTATTCTGACAGGTTTATGTGCAAATTATCAGGCATAGTTCACTTCGAGTGAAGATGGATAGTATTGAAATTTGATTATTTGCCCACTGTGAGTTGAAGTGCTACCATAAAAGCATATATGTATAATTCATTTAACTAATATAAAAATACAAAAAAATTTGAAAACATGATTTGCACTATCTTTACCGGCAATGGAAATTTACTTGGAAGCATTGATTGAAGTTATGTGTTTTACAGCTACTACCACAGTTATAAAAATTTAAATTTTTTTATTTATGTAAGAAAAATGCCAATTTTTTAAAATATATATTTTATTTTTTTTAACCGCAATATTACGATGGTAGGGGGGGGGGGGTGTGTGATGGCAATATTTTAACTTAGATTCGTTGGACGTTGGACGGTCTTTAGAGCATCTCCAATGGACATGTTAATTCAATAGTTAGTGTCATATTTTTATAAAAGATATAAAAATGGTGTTTCAATGGAAGTGTTAATGGTATGTTAAATGTGAGTCCCACTTGTCATGTGTTAGTTTTCATGTTAATTTTAACTAGTGCTTTAGCCAATTAAATGTGGGTCTTACCATTTAAAACTATTCAAAAAAATATTATTTTGGGTGGGTGGAGAGTTTTGAGTGGGTGGAGAGATGGACTCACTATTGTTTTAACTAGTTATTTAGCTAGTCCATTGGAGCAACAACCACCAACTAAATGAGAATGTAGTAAATGATGATCTAGTTGATGGATAAAGTGCTGACATGTCACTTTAAGTTAACATGTTCATTAGAGATGCTCTTATCCACCATTACACATTATTAAATCATTTAGAGCCGTCTGATTTACCCCAGCAAAATAATAGATAAAAAATTCAGGGTCAAATCCGACATTCCACTTCACAATCTCCCCTTCCTAAGCTCCACCAACGAAACTCTCCGACCCACCGATCGTAACCAATGGCGACGCCGTCCTCCGCCGCGACCTCCGCTGCGGCCTCGCCGGAAAAAACCCCTCCTCCGCCCATCTCCGCCGTGAAACCCGAGAATCCGGTCGTCGATCCCAAAGAACCCCCCTCCGTCGCCACTTCCACCGCCGGCACCACCACCATCGCCGGCACCACCGCCACCGCCACCGCCACCGCCACCAGATCCCGTCCCCCCTCAGAAACCCAACCTCCTCCCCCCAAACCCCCCGTCGTCCCCAGCTACGCAAGTAAGACCAAGAAAAAAGAACCACCTTTTTTGTATTTACAAAACTAGGGTTTCTGAATCTGATCGTCTCCTCTTGTTTTGCTAGGGTGGTTTTCATGGGGCGAGATCCACCAGACCGAGAAGCGGTTCCTCCCCGAATTCTTCACCGGGGACTCCCCCTCCAAGGACGGCAAGGTCTACAAGTACTACAGGGACTCGATCATCGCAAAATTCAGGGAGAACCCGTCGAGGAAGCTCACGTTCACCGAGGCCCGGCGGTCGCTCATCGGCGACATCGGTTCCGTGCGTAGGGTGTTCGATTTCCTTGAGAGCTGGGGACTTATCAACTATAACGGGGCGTCGGGGAAGCAGGGGTCCAGGTGGTGGGAGGAGAAGGAGGGCCGGTCGGCGGCGGCGGAGAGGAAGGAAGGGGTGAAGAAGGTCTGCGGCGGGTGCCGGTCGGTCTGCAGTCTCGCCTGCTTCGTCAGCGACAAGGTATATCTTATTTGGTTTAATTGTGTGTTTTTTTAATTCTTAATTGTGCTTGAATATGGGTGTGTTTGAATTTGGGAGGGCGTTTTGTGCACGAATTGGTTCTTGATTTCTGTTTGAAAGTTTTCATTTTTGTTGATCAGATCATGTTCAAATTTTTGATGGGGGTTGGCTTTATTTCAATGCCTTCCCAGCACAAGATCAAATTAATGGAGAACGGAGTATGCTGTTAGTTGTGTTTTATTAGGATTGGGTTCCTTTCTTTTAGTTGGTTACAAGTGAGTGGTCATGGTGAAGTTACATCATCAGATTTTATTTTATTTTTTGGCGATGTAGAACTCCCAACATTAGTTGGAAAGACCTTGGATGCATAGCATCATCCAAAAACCTGTGCATCAGACAAGCTTAAAGAAGAGGGGACCCCGCTTGTGTTATGAACATCATTAAATTTTAACTTGTGCAATTTTCCTTTGTAGCTTGTACAATTTACAGTTCAATAATGCTGGTTTGCAAACCGGTCTATGTAGATGCTGTCTTGGACCAAATAATAATTTAGTGGCTATACTTTTTAATTAATTGATCACCATCATCTGAAGACATCTGTTATTTGAGTATCATTATCTGCATCTTGTAGTTCTTCAGGGTTTTGTGGCATAGACAAGGCTAGTGGGTTTAGTACATGCTGGCTCAGTTGAATTTGATAAGTCAATACAACCAGAAGGCCAATAGGAGTTTTTTTTTATATATTTAAATCAATCAGTAATTAAACAATTTCCAAATTATTTGAGTGACTATACAATTCCGTATTGAGGATATTTTGCAGAAAGAACGTCTAGGCCCTTTGTTTACTAATGAAACAAAAGGGAGGGAATGTGCTGAATATGGGGTTGCTGTCAGAGTTATCTGTTTGTTTTAAGTGATTAGAAGGTGCCTCTCCTTACACATTTTGGCAAACCTTCAATTCTGGAGTTGCAAATTGTAAGCAAAAAATTTCAGAGTAGAGATATGTGTAAACTGTACATAATTAAATTTTAAGTGGATAGGATAGCACCTTTTCCATTGGGAATGAGTGTGCCAGTCTCAGAAAATTTGTTGGGGACATGGTTAGTAGTGAAATCAAACACACGTGGGCTTTTGTTAAAATCATGATCTCTTGTAAAAATGCCAAGCTATTAGCGATTTTTGTTTGACCCCCCCCCCCCCCCAGTTTAGTTGTCATCTAGGAGACCAGTATCTGAAGTTCCATGAAAAGCACATGTAGTATAGTTCAAGCTATAGCTTATTTGGTGATCCAAACGCTTTTTCTTCAAACAGGTGGACACAGTTCTCTGTGCAAGGTGCTTCGTGCGTGGAAACTATCGGGCTGGTCTGACATCTGCAGACTTCAGACGTGTTGACATCAGTGAAGAAACAAAGACTGAGTGGACGGAGAAAGAAACCCTGCATCTCTTAGAAGCCATTTTGCAGTATGGTGATGATTGGAAAAAGGTGGCAGAGCATGTTGGTGGCAGGAGTGAGAAAGATTGTGTTGCTTGTTTCATCAAGCTACCATTTGGAGAGCAATTCTTGGGACCTTCAGATGCCGTGGAGGAGAGCAAGGAATATGAGAGTAAGGATCAAAATGCATCCGAAACTCTAAGGAAGAGTGAGGATGAACCATCACCAACAAAGCGTAGACGGCTCTCACCACTCGCTGATGCAAGCAACCCTATAATGGCTCAGGTATGCATTGCATGCTACAATCCTATGACCCAAGAAAGCAATAATTTGATTGTCTTCTGGCTCTAGGGGTATCTGTTTCATGATTTATATTCTAAACTTTGTACAATGGAAATAAGATGCATTAGTTGAATCCGTAGTTTAGGATATTGACCAATATAGCGATATATCAATTTGGGACCCAGTAATATATATATAAAAAAATTCGATGCTTCACTAGAAGCTGGTTGAAAGATTGATTTCCTAAACCATGCCAAATTGTAACATGTAAGAAAATGTGTTCCCACATCAGAGTTCAAGCTTTTATAAGTTATTCCTCTTAAGTGTCCTCATATGCTTGTTCCCATTTTATTGTCGATGTTTTGGGACTAACTAATGCATGTTCATCCAGGCGGCATTTTTGTCTGCCATGGTGGGTTCCGAGGTCTCTGAGGCTGCTGCTCGCACTGCAGTTGCTGCTCTTTCTGAGGTGGCCCCTTCTGAAGGAAACAATTTAAGCAATGAATACCTCAATAACGAAGCAAATGGAGGAGGTATGAATTTTTGTGTGATTATGTAGTCTCCGTGTTACATTCATATACACCTACTTGCCTAGTTGACATTGCATGGGTCGAAACATGTAACTGTGTGACCCTTTCACTGAGAAACTGGAATGAAGTCTAAAACGCTCTATATGATGCAGAAACTATCGCTACAGACGTCCGGTCTTCTGTGAAAAGCTTGGAAGAGGTGAAGGTGGGCGCAGAATCTCTCCTAGAGAAGGAACAGCAGGACGCTGAGCGATGCATCTCACATATTGTAGAGGTCCAGGTACTTTCTAGACTTGAACATCGAAGATTTATGTTTCTTGTTGTCTGTAATTGTAACCTGATAATTTGTAGATGAAGGAGATCCAAGAAAAGATGATGAAGTTCGAGGAGTTGGAGTCACAGATGGAGAAAGAGTGGCTGCAGCTGCATCGCATACAGAGCCTACTATTTGCGGATCAGTTGGCGCTCATACAGCAGCAGCAGCAGGAGCTGCAGCAGCAGAAGCCGCCATTGAAGACCACAGAGGGTGTGGAGAGCGATAAGGTAACTGTCAATGACACATCAACTAATGTTACATAAAACTAATGTTATATAAAAACTATTTGATTCCCCATTTTCAATCCCCCAAAATATGGGTGCTATCAGGGGGTGTTCTAATTTATTGGTTGCCGAATGGGATTTTCAAAATCAAAATTGCAACTGTCGATTTGATTTGCATTATTCATCATGGTGCATCAAAAAATTTAATCAGTCTTGCATGTGTGCACGCTTGTATTTGTGTTGGTCAGTGAAGAAGCAATCCAACGGTCTAGATTTCGAGAAGGAGCATCAAGTTTTCCATTATGATATCCAAATCTTATATACTATAAAGTTATATAGCTTGTATTACATATACTGTTATTTTATTATAAATAATCATAATTTGAGATATAGAGGAAGTCTTCAGTTTCTTCCAAGCCTCTTTTCTGTTTCTTAACCATCTTTCTTGTCTAACTTGTCTAATTTAAACATGCCAATTATCTAAAAGCCGGATCAAAACCGTGTACCATTATCTTACACACCTGCCTTAGGCTATTTCAAATTTATACTCACTTAAAATTTGAGTAAAATCTTAATTTGATATGATGTCTTCAACCATCACTTTGTATTTTACTTAAATCTTTTAAAAATTTCACATCATCTTTTAATTATTTTTTATAAACATTTTCAAAGTCATTTCATCAAACATTTTTATTACTCAATTTTTCTTTCCTTCAAAATATTTAAAATTAAAATTATTATCATCCAATTTTTTTTAAAAAGGTAAAAGTAATTTTTTTTTACCAGAGTAAAAATAAGAAGTTAAAAAACAAATGTGAAGACTTAAAGAAAGAACATTTTTTATTATTATTTCAAGAGATGGTGAAAATTTTGGAGGGGGGGGGGGTAGGAAAACATTTTGAAGGAAAAAATATCACATTGGAAGAAAAATATGGAAATAAAGGAAAAAAAAAATTGTTAAAAATTTAGGTAAAGATTTGAGTCTCCCTTTATTTGGATAAAGATTTGAGTAAAACTTAATTTGGTATGAGTATGGGTAGAGGTGTAAAACGGGCTGTGGCAGCACGACACGTTAAAAAAACGGCATGGCACGGCACGGCACGTTAAGGTTTATGGGCCGTGTCGGGCCAGCCTTGTGACATGTGGGCTACTTTTGACACGGCACGTTAATGAGCATGACACGACGAGGCACGTTAATGAGCATGACACGACAATTCACATTAGACGGATATATATTGAATAAGTTGAATAAGCGTCTCATCTCATTGTTTTATCAAGTATATATAATGTTTTTGTGTGTATATGTGTATATGTAATATTAAGAAAAGTTTAGAATTAAAAAATAAATAAAAATCTATTTTTTTTAAATCATGGGCCACCGCTAAGCCCGTGGGTGGCCTGGCGGGCCAGGCAAGGCACGGTATGGCACGGCCCGTCAAAGTTAACGGGCCAGCACGACACGATCCGTTTTACACCTCTAAGTATGAATAAATAGTTGGAGAGAGTTTTGAGTGATTTTTATTCAAATTTAATTTAAATAAAAGTTTGGATATAGAATCCATCTCTATTTCAAAGGGTAGAGTATTCTAAAATTTAAAATATTTATTTGAAGATCCCCCGGTAGAAGTGGTGGGTCTTCAAAAGTCTAAAGAAAGACCCTCATTGAAGGAGATGGACCTCCAAGAGCATGAAATATTTAATGAGAGCCTTCCTTATGAAGTTGCTCTTAGCCTTAGGTTTACAGTTAAAAGGAAGGGCATAGGAGAAAAGAGAACTAAATAAAATTCCTCCAAAAAATGTATAAGTTATCATAGTATTTTGTAATATCCAGTAGAGAGAAGAAGAGGGGGAGATCCTTCTCAAACCTAGTATTGTAAGTTTTTTATTTTTATGTTGTAAGCTTGTGTGCTATACGCCACGTTATTGTAAGTATACATTAAGAATGTTTTATGTTAATCTTATCATCACATGCTTATCTAGTATCTACCTTGTATATTCTTTAGGAATTATGTTATTTTGAATAGATAACTATATCAATATAGATAGCAATTTCACATGAATAAGAGATTTTCTAATTCGTTTGTGTTTTCAGTCATTCTCATTGAGAAACATGATAAAATAATTTTTGTTGTTTGTTTGACCTGGAATGGATTAAGGATAAATGAATGATAAGTGGTGTATATGAAGTTTATACTTTCTAAATTTTCTTTTAGAGGCATGGATAAGCTGGTATAAGCATATAACAGGGAAACCATGGAATTGTTATACTCGTTTATATCTACTTATACCGGCATTGCTATATCAGTTTATCCCCCTCTATTCATGCTTATTTTGCCTTATACCTGCCTTATATCTCCATCCAAATGGGGGCTTGGTGTGGAAGAAAGGTATAAGTGTATTCTTGGTGATCAAACAAAACAAACATCCAGAGAAGAAAACAAAGTCTTATTCATCCATTCTCCCCCAACAACAACAAACAGTTTCCTATCTCATTTTTTCAGTCATGACACCCAACACTCAAAACAACTTATATAATTATTGACCTGCGTGGTTGATGCAGTAGGACTTGAGAGCCCAAATGAGTCTGTAACTGGCAAACTTGAAGTGGACAAACATCGTAGGCCAGCAGCCGTCGTGGAGGTTGCTGACACCTTGACATGTGTTTTGGCTGGGCATTGTGAAGTTTACGAAGTAGGCCTTCAGTTCAGTGAAGATCTTTCCCCTCCCCAGGTAGCTCCAGCAACTGTACGACACATCATCCAGGTTGGTCGGGAACGCTGGCATCCCGCCAGTGTAGTTAGGGTCGATCGCCGTCGTGTTGTCGTTCATCTGGTTGTCTTTCTTCGCTAGAATGTCTGGTATCGGTGGCCCGCTGTGACATCCAATGTTGTAAATAAAAAAAAAACTTGGCTAGTTTGGACGGTAGATGAGGGATTAGAGAAAGTCAATAGACATTTAGGTCCACGTGCATTTGGTGCATGAATAAAACTAGTTATAAAATTATTTGTTTATAAATTATTAATCACATACTCTCTGAAAAAGAAACCCTGAAATCATTTAATCACCTAAATTAGTATCTAAATATTAAAAATTATCTCATATTCGGATATTGGGAATGCGGATACAGATATCAGTGTCAGAATCCGACACAAATAAGTGTTGTGTCATATGATATATCCGATATAAGTCTAGATATAACAATTATCCAAAAAAACCCGTATGCAAAGAGGTCTGAATCAAAAAATTAATATATGTATTCAAATGGTTTAAGGTAGGATATCGATGGGCTTACTTGTATAGCTCGAGGAACGGGTGCTCCCCATACTCGAAGTCCGCCCGCACCATCTGCGCACACATAGCAACCGTCACCGCCGCCAACAACAACATTGCAAGCTTGGCTCCTCCTCCCTTCATTGTTGAATGTCTGATCTGATCTTCTCTTCCTTATGTAAGGGAGATTGTGTTTTTGTGTTGGAGGGGACTAAAGGTGATGGTTTATATAGGATGTGTTTGAATTAATTGTCTCATTCGTTTTTGAATTGGTGTTTATGGAGGAGCAATAAATTGTATGAGTTTGAATTGGTTAATTACTTTGTAACATGTTTTTCATTAATAAATAAACATTCTTTATGATTAATTAACTGCAGTTGTAACATATTTTGTAGTTGTTAGCTTTCTAGGATAGTTATTCAGCCTTATATTTTGATGTTTTTAAGGATAACAAGTCCTTGTAATATTCAGAAGACCAATCAGACACTAATACATAATTGTTTTAGGAGAAATAGTTCCATAGTGTCTTCAATAGAAAACAACAATATATTTGAGACAAGTATATTTATTAGCTTACATGGTTGCATTATTTACAGACCCATTTTGCAGTTTTCATATGAGCATGTACTTATATAATTAAAAATATGAAAGATGTACTCTTATTAATTTATTATATACTCATTTCTGTAATTAAAAAAAATTAAAATTAGGCAAGTATGTATGTCATTTAAAAAACGATATTGCACATAAAGATTGAATGCAAAAAGAGTTGTTTATGTGAGCTTTGATGTTTTTTAACTGACAAGTTTAATTTAGTGTGACATTTAATCTTCATTTGCATGTTTCCGTTCTTATATATAAATTAAATTAATTCAAAGCAACCACACATGTAATTTATAATCAATGCAGGATATGTAAAACAGTTTTACACCAAAACAGTTAGTCCACTCACTTTTTATATATGAAAAATGAAAATATTGAAAGGGAACTTTGTAAGAATCATGTGACATTTTTTTAAAAAAGAAAAAAAATTAAACATTACTGTGAATATGTGAAAGTTCAATGGAAACTACATTCATTGAATGGAATAATTATTATCTTGAAGCCATGCATCTTAAAAAATGTTTGCGAGACTCAATGGAAAATGTTTGTTTTATGTGAATATTGTAAAAAGTCACTATAAACAGTTAAAGATTTCTCAAGAAAATTCAGATTAAAATTAGAAATGACCACTTTGATTCATGCATTTTTGAAAAAGAATTATACATTAAGTCTGTTAGTGATTTGGATTTTTTTGGCACCGGAGATAATTTTCATTGTTTTATTGGTGGGTGGTAAATGGTACAATTTTTAAAATCTAAGATATATATATTTTTTGTTTAATGGTATATAAATTTTGTGAATCACTTATAATTTAATTTGTTGACAGAACAATTCCAAGTGTAGATGAAGACTTTATATCATTTAAATTGGACAAGTATACCTGGTCAGC
The DNA here is from genome assembly GCA_030737845.1 of Acorus calamus. Taxonomy (NCBI): domain Eukaryota; kingdom Viridiplantae; phylum Streptophyta; class Magnoliopsida; order Acorales; family Acoraceae; genus Acorus; species Acorus calamus. The sequence goes on from CM060867.1 coordinate 538,580, forward strand.
TAGGGTGCAAGGTGCAATTTAGGTATGTTAACCTATCCAAACAGATTTTTTTTTTCAAATTTAGATTAATATTTATTTGGTTTGGTTTGAATTTACATTGGAAGAGATTATAAACGGACTTGCATTAGGTTAATTGGATTTGTTTTTATAATCTAATAAATGCAATTAAATCTAATCAAGTCGAACTTCTCTCACGACTTACGCTCCGTTTGGAAACAAAGATTGAAAAATAGATTTTGGAATAAAACTGCTTTTTAAGATGATTTTATACCTTGACTTTTTTGGGATGTTTTTATTTAATTAATAAATCAATATTTGAAAGGAGTTTAATGTATGGTAGAAAATGTTGTTTTTCAATTAAAAAAATCGATTCTGATAAAAAATCGTTGTTTTTGAGATTTTAAAAACACAGATTTCGAGAGAGAAATTAAAATGAATACAGCTTTTGATTCCACCGAAAGCTGCCCCGTTTGGTTGCGCGTTTGAAGATTTTCAGCTTTTCAAAAAGCGGAATCGACCCAAACGCGCAACCAAACGGAGCCTTATTAGTTGGCTCTCCATATTTTATAATCACTTCACTCTCCAAACTCTCCATGAGATAATATTTATTTGTAAGGGAATGTAATGATTTATTTTTTGAATTCATATATTCTAGCAGGACCAAACAAACATAATTTATAAATTTAAGGGGGTTTGGATTGACTAATCAAATTCGATTCAGTTTATGGGTTTAGTAATTGGATTTCAAATTCGGTTTGGTTTAAGTTTGGATGGAGTCTGATGATATTTTGATTCAATGACAAAAAATCGAATCAAACCCACTGAATTACATCACTAATAGATAGACATACAACTTGTGCAGGTCGAATGCGATCTGATTAGGCAGATTTGGATTGGAGCTTTAACGATCATATTCAAAGTAAATCAAAATATGATTCCAATCTGATTACCCAGAGGCAACCTAAACCCGTTCAATTTGTAAAATGAGTGGTAGATTTAGATGTCCTGTTTGAAATTTTAATATGTGAGATTAAATCTGAATCAATAATTTATTGTTTTCAATCTTAGTTTTATTTTTAATTTATTCAAGCACCTTTTCTATTGGCCAACTGTTACATTTTTCTCAAGATCAAACTTTAAATCAACTCAACCCAAATTGCTTATCCAAATAAAACGAGTCGACCCTTTCAATTTTTGAGGGTCAAGATGGATTAAATTTGGGTTGACCACATACAACTTGATGTGATATCAGACTAATAAACTCTAACCCAACCCAACTCATCTGAATTGCAGTATGTAACATTATCCTTTTAAAAGTGTTAGATGCGGTTGTTGTAGGAATAGTTTGAAATGCATTATTTTTATAGGTCAGATTCAATTAGGACTAGCTTTGATCAGTCTGATTAGTATCGAATTACATGATCTATTAATCGAACTACACAAGCTATGAATCGAATTGCACAGCTAATTATTAGGTACAATATCACTATCTGTACAGTTTGATTAATAAATTGCGTAGTTCAATTCATAGGTCATGCAATTCAATACTGATAGTATCATGTCTGACTGAATCCAGACTCTTATTTTTGTTCCGCACGGGAACCATAGAAAATCAAATATCTTCGCTTGCAAAAGATAGTGACTAAAAAATTTATGGAGAGATAGGGTGTCCATGGAACCAAAGCAAATTTTATTTTTTCATCATATAATTCTGACAAGCATCAAGTAAAACAACATAATTTCTCACGGTCTTCTCCTTCCCTTCTTCGATTGCTCCGCTGACCGGTCAACATCGCTACTGATCCCTGATAAAGAAAATAAAAAGAAGTGCTTCAGTACTAAATATATATACAAAAATAAATAAATAAATAAATATATAATAATAATAAATAAAATCCCTTGAAAATTTGAAGCATGTATGTAAAAGTTTGAAGTATGATCTTTCCTACTGTATCCAAGCAGAGTTGTGTTTGTGTTTTCCCTGATTTGCACACCTATTAATATTAATAGAATGCCTATCATTCCCTCAAACAAATTTTTGTAGGTAAAAATGAGGGAAGTGTAGGTTTGTCATGTATTGATTTACTAGATAACTATGAGTCAGGGTAATGAATATATATGCGATCCGTGCGATCTGTGCGAACCATGTATATATCTCTCTTATCAAAATATGTGTGATAAAGAAAGCATATAGCGCAATAATGTATATGTTTCGATGAGATGATATATTTTCTTTATCGACTTATATAGCTGTGGTTCGCACGGACCGCACCATATCATTATTTTATATAAATATATATATATAAAATATGAGTTAAGACGGATGACATACCCTCCATACCCTCCATAGCCTGGATTGTCGAGCTCATTGTTGTGGAAGTGGTTGATGTCACACCAGTCGAGGGCGATGATGACACAAACCGTCATGCGATACTGGGTCTGTTGCCTGCAGAGTTTGTAGATAGTGAAGAAGCAATCCTTTTTTAAGGCACACATTGGGAAGCAGTTCGACCACGGCCACCAATCGATCTTGTCCTGCGGCTCCGGATAATGCGTCAGTGGCGCCGCCTCCGCCCCGAGAGGAAGACCGCTCACCAGAAACAGAGCGATCAGGAGGAGGGCGGCGGTGGTGGAAGAGGAGGAAGAAATCTTGGTTGAAGAACCCATGTCTCTCTGTTTTTGTGTTCTTCAACTTCTTTTGTATGGATGGTGTGTGGTTTGAGTGAGGTGCACATTGTGGGGGGTTTTATAGAGAGATTTTGGAAGTGTGGATTCATTTATTTGTGGAGGTTTGTTTTGTTTTGTTTTATGTTTTGGTGGTTACTGTTTTTAATTGTCACATACGGTATTGAATATGTTGTGTTATAAACTGAGTTATGGTATCTTCAATGCCCCCTACCATTTTCCTTTTTTTTTTTTTTTTGGTTTTTACTATGGGTTTTATATTTTATGTGTGTAGGTGATGTGGCTTACTCTTTAGATAAAATTTTACATACAATCTTTTTATGAAAAATTTCACGTGTTTTAATTTTTCTAGGATATATTTGGACCTGCAGAAAAAAACTATTTCATTTTCTATTGAAAATTTTTTGTGCAAGGTCAAGTCTACAATATGGATTGGTTTAAAGTGTAAATTCATGCAAATGAAGTATGTGTACATATATTATATATATGCATATTATATATGAATTGTATGATCCCTTATAATCTGTATATATGTGGTATGCCAAGCAAGAGTTGATACACTGAGAATTAGGACTAACATAAACGAATAGCACATCAACTAATTAATTCACCAGGTTAATTAAGCATCAAAGCAAACAAAGATCACCCAATTAAATTGAAATTAATATAAAGATGTATTTAAGCTTGTCTCCTTAATAACAAAATGTCATCCACCTCCAAACGGCCCATACGTTCGAGTTTCACTACCAAACGTCAGCGAAGTATAATAAATGAGCGTTTGGCCCATCCCTGTAATAATATAATATATAGGATAATATCATACTGTATGATATAAAAAAATTTATTTTTTAAAACATAAAAAAAATATAATTTTGTATCTTAATATATACTTCATTTCATACAACAACATGTGAGTATATTTTTTTTTAAAAAAAAAACAAAGAGGTATGGACCATGGATGAGACTAAAAAAAGGACGTGAATCATGGGGTGGGTGAATAGTAAGATAATTTTTACTTAAAAACTTGAGTTTTAGTAGATTCTGAGAAATAAAAGATTCGTCTAGAATGTTTAAGATTTAATAGAGAAATAGAGGATTTTCCAAAACAAAAAATTGAATATTCCTACAGAAAGAGAATAAGAATGAATATATTAACCTGAAATGTTTAAGTTTTTAATTTTGTTTCTTTGTATCATTTTCTTTTTCGATTTTATCATTACTATATTTTATGATCTTTAATTTTTGAATTAGGGATAAAAATGAAAAAAATAAGGGTTTTTTATTTTTAAGTCCCCATAAACTATAGGATTTAGTGATCGATCTCTTACTTTTTCGTATTTTAGCTTTAGTCCCCATATTAGGAAGATATGTTTCTTTTTAGTCTCTGGGAAAGGGACCTATCCCTAAATTATTTAGTTTTCTTTTTAGTCCCTGTGAGGGACTAAATATGAATATATCATTTAAATATGGAGACTAAAACTAAAATACAAAGAAGTGAGAAATCAATCACTAAATCCTATGGTTTATGGGGACTAAAAGTGTGGACCTGGAAAAAAGAAAGATGTGAATCATGGGGCGGGTTTATAGAAAGATAATTTTTATTTAAAAAATTCAGTTTTAGTAGATTCTGAAAAAATAAAAGATTCGTCTAGAATGTTTAAGATTTAATAGAGAAATATAGGATTATCCAAAAAAATTCGAATATTCCAACAGAAAGAGGATTAACTTGGAAGTGTTTAAGTTTTTAATTTTGTTTCTTTGTATCATTTTTTTTCGATTTTACCATTACTATATTTTATGATCTTTAATTTTTGAATGAGGGATAAAAATGAAAAAAAAATAGGGTTTTTTTATTTTTAAGTCCCCATAAACCATAGAATTTAGTGATCGATCCCTCACTTCTTCGTATTTTGGTTTTAATCTCTAGATTAAAAGATCTATTCATTTTTAGTCTCTGAAAAAGACTTATCCTTAAATTATTTGATTTTTTTAGTCCATGTGATTTATGAAGACTTAAAAATAAAAATAACTTGGCATAAGTCGTCTTTCATGGGAAACATGACTTGGCATTTTATAGAGGAAGAATTAGAGATATGATGTAGAAAGTTTTTCACACACTGATATATTAGGCAACTTTAGGCACTCTCCGCACTTTTAGAGGGTCTTCGTGAATTGTAATTCGTCTCTTCAAAAACTGTGCAAAATTAAAATGACTCTGTTGTGATGTCGAGGTGGCCGGTGGTGCCACCATGGAATACAATTTGATTAATTAATTATATTACATGGTTTGACAATTGACAGTGGAATATATGCCACTCATTTCATTTGTTTATATTTTAAAAAAAAAGGAAGTGAAGATAATTATATTGTCCGACTCTTCAAAAACTGTGTAACGCTGATAATTGTCTGCACTTTTTAATTAAACAAATTAGTGGACACTATTTGTTCGTGGAAATTAAATAAACAAAATCAACATTTTTTTTTTTTTTTTTGTATCTTTTACAACTTTTTATCCCATTAATTATCAAGTCAAATCAATAACATGGTCATAGTATAATCATATCTATCATTTTTTTATATTAATAAAAAAATTCAAGATAATTGAAGAGCAGTTATTCTTATTTTGCAAGTATACGAGGCTTTCAAATAATATATGGTGGGAGAGTGTCATGAAACTTATTCGATATATATATGCTATGAATTAAAAAGAAAATGTTGGTGCTGATAGTGGTACCGTATTTAAACAGACGTTGGACAATTTGATTGGACAATTTTGATTGTCCAATACATTTTGATCGTTCGATCTTTATACACAAATTAATTGAAACTTAAATAAGAAGAGTTTTGAGTTTAATTGTATTCTAAATTTAGTTTGAAATCTTACAAAATATTTCAATCACAACAATATAAGAAGATCGGACGATCATAAACGCGTTGGACAATAAAATATCTAACACCTGTTGAACCTAACCGATCCCTTTAGATCCCGCATAGAAGACCATGTCACCCGAAAACATAGAAGACCAAGCCACCTGAAAAATAACAATCAATCGAGTGACCCAACTTTCTATTCTTATCTGTTACAATCTCTCGTATCCCGTATAACATACAACAATTGACACACAAAAAAAGTAGGCCTCATTGGTTTCCCATCCTATTTAAGCATCAACCAAAGACAACCTGAGATTCAGTAATTCATACAGAAAGGGAACTCCATTATTCATCCAAAAAAAAAAGAGCATCTTGGGCTGGCTGGCTATCAAATTCTGATCTTAAACATTCCTGACATGATGAGCAACAGAACTTCCACAAGCCAGCTGATGAACATTGATCTTTGGGTGAAGGTGGTGCTTCACTTTTGTGTCGACGTACACGCCGAGCGCCATGAGCCTGACCCCCGATGACTGCCCATGGAATCCCCCGAACCGGGCGCCATTGTCGAAATTGAAGTAGAACTTCGAATTATCTGGTTTGCTCCCCCCGAACGGCCCGTAAGTCTGGTTTTCGCAACCATACGTCAACGACGTTATGCCGTGGTAGTTGTAGCACCCACTTATGAATGTGAGAGGCTTGCGCATATTTATCTGCAATGAAATGTTATTATAGATTATAACTTATAGATTATGTATTTAAACTTTTCTGATAAACAGTAAACATGTTTGTTGTAGTTGTTGAAAAATAATAAGTTTGTAAACATTGAAGGTTATCTTACTGAAGCGAAGTTGGCTCCATCTCCACCATGTCGGTCGGAGATGACGGAGCCGTGGTGTTTGTAGACTGTTTGGATGGAGTTGATGGCACTGTCAGGTAGGTGATAAAAATGTGGTGTGTTTCATGGTGGTGACCATCATCCCAGTCTTCACCTGCACCTGCTTCTTGGCCTACACTGGCAACCTTGATGAAGATGCTCTTGTCATGGAAGAGATCCATGTTAGTCTGTGATCAAATACAACAAAGTGAGTATAGTTTTAAAGAAGAGATTGAAAATTTGAATCCCCCTCACTTAGGATAATGAAAGACTTGCCTTAATTGATTGCTCTCTAGATAGATTTGTATTTTTTTCTTCTTTTTTTTTAACAAGAGGCTTCTGATGGTATACAAGGAATGAAACACTACTGCCTTTTATAGAGGGATTTGAGACACACAAGTTGGGAATATAATTACTTATACTGAACCAAATGCGTGATTTTCTGAGGACATGTTGAACTTCTTCCCCCTGCATTAGAGACATTGTGGAGTGCAACTTAAACCAGTCTTTCAAGTGGTTTAATATATATTCACCTTGTGATCTCAAGATGGCAAGTTGGGGACGAGTCTTCACTCTTCATCCAGCTCTATTGGGTATATATGTTATAAATATAATCACAACCTGCGCAAAAAATTTGACCAAATAACATAGTAATTAAGATCTACTTATTTTATAAAAATAAAATAAAATAAATAATGTATGCATGCGATAGAAACATTATTTTGTTTTCGCTTATTGAACAAAAGTTTGGCCCATCCCCACGTGTATCAGACATAATAGTTGTTCCAGTGGACTAGTGCCACGCATTCCATTTGATCTTATTATATATTTATGAAATGAAATGAAGATAATTGTCCGTACGTCTCTTCAAAAGTTGTGTAACCCTGATAATGTACGTCTGCGCTTTAATTAAACAATTAATAGAGATTATTTGTTCAAGGAATATAAATAAAGACAAAATTAACAAATTTACAAATTTTTCTAGCGTTGTCAAACTAAGCTGATAAAGTGATTAGAAGGTAATTTATCATGTTTTTTAAAATAAAAAATCAGGTTGATTTGGTAAGTAATTGTTCTGATTGTCACGGAATATGAAGAAATTAATTTTTTCTCATAAAGGATAAATATTAAATAACATTTATCCTCTTAATTGGTCTCTCAGATAGGGCTGGTAAACGAGCCGAGCAGCTCGGGCTCAGCTCAGGCTCGGCTCGGTTAAAGCTCGTCCAGGTTCGTTCGATTGAACAAACTAGTCGAGCTTGAACAATTTTTAAAACTCGGTTTGTAAACGAGCCGAGCCGAGCCTAGACGAGCTCGCTTAATTAACAGAAAAAAAGGGAACGAGCCGAGCTCGAGCCCGAGCTTATGTTACTTTCACGTGTATAAGGTGTTGTGATTTGTGAAATGTGATTTCTTAAATGTTAAACAAGGTTTTTTTTAGTTAAACAAGCCTGAGCCGAGCCTTGATTCGAGCTTCGGCTTAGTTTGTTTAACAAATGAGCTGAGCCGAGCTTCAACCGAGCTTTTCACGAGCCCAACGAGTCGAGCTTAAACACGAAATGAAGTTCAGTCCCGAGCCGAGCCCGAGTCAAGCCTGATGCTAAATGAGCTGAGCCTGATGCTAAATGAGCTGAGCCTGAACATGTCAAAACTCGGCTCGTTCGGCTTGTTTACCACCCCTACTCTCAGCTAATAGATGGTTATGGGAGTGGGAGAGAGTCATAAAACCTATTTGATGCTATAAATAAATGATCACCCTGTAAAAATGTTAGTGCTGTGCATATAATTTGAGTGGTAAACATTATATAAATGAGTTTTCATCCGGTTATCAAAATTTTGAGTCAATTTGTAACTAAAATATTTAAAATCAATGAGTCCATGTATGACATCCTATCAGGCTATCACTTCTAGAATTGGTTTATATCAAATTTGAATGGATGAGATGTCATTTTATTAATTGATTTTGTCAATTTTTTGCCAAGCTTTGGGTTAGTGAATCTTTTCCCTGTGTAAATATCACTCTTGAATCACATGCATTACTTCCACGTTTTAAAAGAGCCAATATAACAGTAAAAAGGAATGGTTAATCACTCCATATCCAAAATGTCTAATGACTTGGGACTCAGAAATTTGATAATTTAAAAAAAAAAAACTTAGATGTCTGTTATAGGTCTTAAGAATTTGATTTTCAAGTTCTTTGAAGTCCTTAGTGGGGTGTAGATTTTGTGCAAATTATAGAATTGCATAGAATTTGATTGATTTTGTCTATGTTATTTTGATGTTCAATTGTGTGAGCTTGCTTGGGTCTTAAAAGCCTCTAGCGCCTGAGCAGAGGGACACATTTCCTATCTGGAAGGTCGTCCATGTTCAAGTAACCTCTTATCCACAACAAAAAATAGATAAATTGTGAGACTCGCTTATTTTTATAATCTAAAACTGAGACCCTGTATGTTTTCATTTTCTTAAAAGTAATATAAATCATCCAATCCAATGATACATATGTTTCAATAAAATTTACAATTATAAAATTAAGTTTTCCACTATTAAAAGTCCCCCATGTCTTTAGGCCAATGGTAAAAGGACGTTAGCTTCCTCTGGAAGCTCCCGGTTCCAAGCAAGAGAAGAAAAACAATTGAAAAAAGATACACAAAACCCAATTGTAGCCCGTTTTGTAGTCCATGATTTTTTAAAAATCATACACTCATTTTTTGAAATGCATACTATTATATGAAATGAATATATACTAAAATACATTAGTGTTTTTTTTTTTCAGAATGAAAAAATGAAAAAAAAAATTGAGTTATATACTATGATAGGACCTATATGCTATGATAACGTAGTATATACTACCTTATCCTAGTATAACGGGCTGCAAAACAGGCAAAACGGACTGCGTGTATCAGCGCTCAAAAAAATATTATACAAAAAACACTCTTGGGCTGGAAAATGTGGGCTTCGGCCCACTGTCTACTGTGTATGTGGGAGATGGCATCACCCTTGTTACACAACAATTGACACACTAAAAGAAAGGCATCTGGGCCTCATTGGTTTCCCATCCTAAATTAATAGCATCCATCAAAAGACAATTTATTGAGATTCAGTGATTCATATACAAGGGATCTCCATTATTCAACAAAAAAAGGTACAACAACTTGAGCTATCAGATTCTTATCTTAAACCTTCCTGACATGATGAGCAACAGCACTTCCACAAGCCAGCTGATGAACATTGATCTTGGGGTGGAGGTGGTGCTTCACCTTCGTGTCGACGTACACGCCGAGCGCCATGAGCCTGACCCCCGATGACCGCCCATGGAATCCCCCGAACCGGGCGCCATCGTTGAAATTGAAGTAGAACTTCGAATTATCCGGTTTGCTCCCCCCGAACGGCCCGTAAGTCTGGTTTTCGCAACCGAATGTCAACGATGTTATGCCGTGGTAATTGTAGCACCCACTTATGAATGTGAGAGGCTTGCGCATGTTTATCTGCAATGGAATGTCATTATAGATTATGACTTATGGATTATGTATTTGAACTTTTCTGATAAGCAGTAAACATGTTTGTTGTAGTTGTAAATATTGAAGGTGATTTACTGAAGCGAAGTTGGTTCCATCTCCACCGTGTCGGTCGGAGATGACGGAGGAGCCATGGTGTTTGTAGACTGTTTGAATGGAGTTGATGGCGCTGTCAGTGTAGGTGATGAAAATGTGGTGTGTTTCATGGTGGTGATCATCATCCCAGTCTTCACCTGCACCTGCTTCTTGGCCTACACTGGCAACCTTGATGAAGATGCTCTTGTCATGGAAGAAATCCATGTTAGTCTGTCACATGCACATCAAATACAACAAGAATTGATTAGTAAGTATAGTTTCAAAAGTGAGTGAAAATTAATGAATCCCTCTCACTTAGGATAATGAAAGACTTGCCTTGTTTGCTCTAGATAGATTATCTTTTAAAAAACAAGAGACTTCTGATGATACGCAAGGCATGAAACACTACTGCCTTTTATAGGGGGATTTGAGACAACAAGTTGGGAATTACTTATACTGAACCAAGTGCGTGATTTTCTGAGGAAATGTTGAACTCTTCCCCCTGCATCAGAGACATTGTGGAGTGCAACTTAAACCACTTTTTCAAGTGGTTTAATAATTATTCACTTTGTGATCTCAAGATGGCAAGTTGGGGGAGTCGTCTTCAATCCAATTCTATTGGGTATATATGTTATAAATATGATCACAACCTGCAATTGATAATTCATCAAAACCCCTCCCCCAAGTAGCATTAGATCAGACTAGCTGCTATTGGTCTAATTCCTAAATCCTCGCGCGCGATCTCCGAGTCCCCCCTCCCCCTCCCCAAAAGACATCGGGCCTTTCTTCTTCCCCAGACCTCGCCCACCTGAAGGTTATATTAATTTAAGAAAAGATATTGTGAGAAGCAATTCTTACTTGCAGTCTTTTCTACCGTCATCATTGACTGTACAAGAAAATGAAATCTTTCAGGTCCACATGAAACTTACAGATTGTAAAAAAACAGAGGTGAAATGTTAGAGAAATGAAATGTACATACACTTGAATGAATTATCACAACATGCTACTTCTCTCTAGTAGTATTGGTCAGCTTCCTAAATCCTAGCGCGCAACCCCCAAGACTCCCTTATGATACACATGGGGTTTTCTTCTTCCCCAAACTGCGCCCACTTTCTGTTTCAGCTTCTAAGTTTATGTTATTTTAATTGGATGGCATGATATTCAAAAAAAGATATGTTTTTTTTTCTTCTGATGGAGGGACTTACGATTAAGCTGGTAGGCTACCGTTACCATTTTGACACATCGCCAAGACACAAACCTAAGATCTACTTTTAAGACTGATAAGCATTTATTATTGTGTTATGACCACTCAAGCCAACAAAAAAAGATAATGTAAAAGATACTATTTATTACACTCTTATTTGACAACACCCATACAAGAAAATTGAAGTATTTTGTTGATGAATTCATCTTTAAAAAAATCATATTTTCATTTAACAATTTATATTGTGCATTACCTACTTCACAAAAAACATGTAGGGCAAATCTTAGTGATTATATGTTAAGTCTCATTTTCAGCTTTTTCTCAATGTATACACTTGTGTAATAAAATACACTTGAGTACATATTCGATGGAGATGATTTATTGTATGTCTTTTTGCAAAAAAAAAAAAAAATCATATTTTTTTATAAAATAATGTAATATTAGAATTGAAGAAAAAAAATGTTGCCTTTTTTATAATGAAGTGGTAGGCTAGGTATCAAAAAAAAAAAAAAAAATTGTTACACACTATTTTCTTCTTTTTAAGATTTAATTACAATATCACATATCTTGTTAACATTATATAATCTCATTAATAATTTATATTTTTTTAAAAACAAATTTCATATTTTCTATAAATATGTATGTCAAACTTTATAAGAACATATATCTTATTTAAATTAAATGTAATATTTAAAAAATATTAAAAAATCTGGGGACTAAAATTAAAGTTAAAGATAAAAAAATACTGTACAATACATTTTTCAAAAAAATCACAACCCGACATAGATAAAATTCAGTTTTTATTTTTGGAAGTGCAGATGGAGAACAGACGCCATAGCTTTGAAGAGAATTGTCATTCAATGATTCAATCTGTCTTCCTTTTTTCATAGCCGTTGAGCTTTTGAACTGCAGTTTTTGGGTTCCTTTCAACCGTCCGATTGATGGAGTTCTTATTTAAAAAAAGATTGCGAGGACCACTGGACCCGAACAAAATCCTATAATAATTCCAAATTAAGAATAAAATAAAAATATCATAATAATAATATATAAAATTAAACAATACATTGGGTTAAAACTAAAAAATCGTTGTCGTATTAATTCAAATGTACGGTGAAATCCATATAACTCGCTGACTTTTTCCTCCAGTGCGCATATAATCCTCGAAACATTAAATCCAAATAATTCTTTTATTTAAATTTCATTGTTGGATGATGAATATTCTGTGAGCATTTTATTTGTTTAATTTTGACTAAAAACCCAGCATACCAAAACAATGTATTAGAAAAAAACCTTCTATAAATGAAGATTTTACACTTTTAAATAGATCACAAAATTTTGAAGGGTAAAATCATCATTTACATAAAAAAAATTATATTTTCAACATATTATAGATGTATTTTTAATATATTGTATTTTTAGTTAAAATTAATCAAAAAAAATATTTTTATTTATCAATAAAAATTTAATTTAAAAGAGTATTTGAATTCACTGGCTACATGGATTTCATAAAAACTGAGAAAGTAACATGGAGTTTAAGGGGTTACGGAAGTCTTGTCTTCTAAAATGGGTAAAAACGTCCTTCAATGATGACAATTGATAAGAAAAAAAAATGTCATACTAATAAAACAAAACATGACACTGGACAAAAAAAAAAAAAATCAGTCATCGGTTTGGTCGAATAAAAAATAAAAGATATGTGGATATAATAATAATAATAATAAATGAAATAGATGCCTGTCTTGTAAAATGGACTTGCCTGATTTTTGTTGAAATACGCCTTTCAATGCAATTATTAAACATGATTTAATCATACCTAATTAATAGCATTGCTTGTATTTTTAAAGTTTGTCTCATACCATTATGACAATCTCAATTAATGTTGCTATCACAAAAATCTAAAAAAAAACAAAAGAAAAAACAATAACAGGGCTTATGTGAAAAAAAACTCATATTCTATCTCATTTTAAACTAAAAATTAATTAAAACTCTCATTTTAAACTACAAATTAATTAAAAATCTCATTTTAAACTAAAAATTAATTAAAACTCCCATTTAAAACTAAAAATTAATTAAAACATTGAAGCAATATAATAAAAGGAAGGTGGGTAGCCTAGGTCAAAAATTTATTAATTAATTGAGAGGAGGGGATTAAACAAATGGATTTGATAACATAAAATGGAATGCATTTGTGGCCCAATTTAGAGGGCAGTGAAATTTGGGGGAACTTTTTTCATTTTTCATAGGTGAATGATAATTGATATATATGGTTAAATTCTTAACTTCAAAGAATCATGATATTTATTGAGGTATAAGTTCAATAATGATTTATTAGAGTATAAATTTAATAACTGACAGTAAATTTTACAAGGATCTAATCTCACCACTTGCCTATCAAAAACTAATTACGTTGAGTATAATGTTCATTTTTTTAATAAAAATATATGTAATATTGTGAACTATTTTTGAAAAAAAATACTTGAAAATGTTAAAATATTGCGTATAAGACTGATTGTGACATTATAATTATTGTTACATCATCCTTATCTCTATTGTCAGAATAATTTGATCAATAAAATAGTTTCACTATTTAGAATTTAAAAAATTCAAGATCTTTTGGTATCCAGTGTATTCAAAGCTACTCTATAAGTCAAACTCTATTTTTATTAGTTTTTCAGTGTTTGTTCCAGTGAAGATGATTAAGCACCCCATACCTAGATCCATCTCTGTACAAAAAATTGCCCATTTATATGTTTTTTAATTAGGTCCCCAAATCACTTTTTTATATATATATAAGCCAAAATGTTTTCTACTCAAACAAAACTAAAGTTGTTTTTAATGCTTTGTAGATCAACATCACATATTTGTTAGTAGGATTATTGTTACTATTACAAAAATTAAATGATTTGGAATCCTGTTATTATTATTATTATTATTATTATTATTACAAGCAAGTGATAACTTTCAAGACTAGTTTTGTTTTGGTTTACATTCAAGACAATTAGTTGTATCTATTGCATATTCAATGCATCCACACAACAAATAAATGGCCTTGAAAAGTCAAGATAAGGTCTGTATAAGTTATTTTAAATTAAATATAACTAAATTAAAAATAGCAAAATTTGGTTGTATTTGTGAAAAAAGTGACCGCCCCACATTATACCCCTCTTGTCTTTTTCAAAAAGATACCGAAGAAAAATATCATGCCTTCGTAGAAATGTTTGGGTCTTTTTTGGCCTAACTTGAAACATGTGGTCTCTAAATTATTCAATAAAAACAACATTGGTGGATGAATATTTAAAAAAAATTACAAAAGTATATGCCCTTTTTTAAATAATCTGAAATAAACCCCTTTTTTTATTTATTATTGTAATCTCACGCCATAAAAGTTAGGTTAAACCCACATGGTCTCCAAACTTTTTTATAATTGTAGATTAATAAGTATTTTTGAAAATGTTTGATCTAATAAATAATAAAAAATAAAATATTGCTTCCATTTTGCATTGTCTGGCAGTTTTACTGTGCAGAGAGACAGCTTTTAAATCCGAAAAAGCTTTTTCAAGATTTTATGCAGTTCAAAATAGATCTGTCTCATAAGACTCAAAAAATCATTTAATATGTAAGATAAAATTTTCAAGGTTATTTTGATCATTCATGAATTATTAATAAAAAATTAAAAAATAATTTAATATATTGGCAACTCTAAGTTATAAAAAAAATAATTTAACATGTAAATTTTTTACACCAGTGACATACGATGACATATGATTAACAAAATAATTTAATATTAAAGAAATCTAAAATATCAATAAGGATTATTCTTGCTGACAATTTTTTCTTTTCTCTCACCAAACTCACAGTTATTCCACTCATGTTCTGCAATACAAACATAAAGTAATTCATTGAAATATAAACAAAATATATGCATTTATATTTTATTAGACATGATATATTTCTAAAATTAAATTCAAAACTTATTGGATATCGAAAGTGAGTGCGCTCCCAACCATACCCAAAAAATAAAATCAAAGTAAAACCGAATAATTGTGAAGTTATCTAAAAAAATATAAAGGGTTTTTTATTTTTAAGTTCTCACAGATCATCATATTTAGTGATCGATTCCTCATTTTTTTGTATTTGAGTTTTAGTTTCAGATTTAAAGGATAATTTTTTTACTCTCTATTAGGGACTAAAAAATAAACTAAATAATTTACAGATATGTCTCTATCAGGGACTGAAAAGGAATTATTTTTTAAATCTGAAGACTAAAATCAAATACGAAGAAGTGAAGAATCGATCATTAAATAAGATGGTTTGTAAGGATTTAAAAATAAAAAACTCAAAAATAAATAAATAAACTCCAGGAGAGGTATAGTTGTTAGTGTAAAAAAATAAATAATTGTTTTAAATATTTCTTTTTTTGTACTCAAAGCAATTTTGGCCTGCTTTACTTGCTTTTCTTTTCTTTTTTATTTTCTTTCCAAAAATAGGTCGAAAGAGAGAGAAAAAAACAGAGCAATAAATTATTTTTTTAAAGGGTGGTTTATACGCAATTTCAGCATTTCTTTGGATCCCTGAAAAAAAAAAACACACGAGCCCTCACTCCCTTCTGAAAACCCTAAATTTTTTGTCTGTCAAAAAAGAGGTTTTTTTTTTCAGGTAAGAAAAAATCCCCGCTTTTTTCGTATTTTGTATTATTTTCTCCGAATTTCGCGATTTTTGGGTTAATTTTTGAGGAAAAGTGGGATTTTTTGGGTTTTGATTTTCGATTTTCTGGTTTTTTTGGGGGGTTTGTCTGAAAGATCTCTGTTTGGGTTTTTTTTTTTTTAATTTCACTGTTTGTAAATTAGGGTTTTGTTTTTCCATCAGAATCTGTTGTAAATCTAGGGTTTAGGGCTTTATAAGTGGATCTTCGTTGTTGTATTTACTAATTTTTAGTGATCCTTTGTTGTAAAAATCGCATCTTTGCCTGTTTGTATCTGATATTGTGTCTGAATTTCCGAGTGAGTAAGCTCAGTCGACTGTTACTTCTTCTGGGTCTTTTTTAGGGTTTCTAGGTCTTCTTGTACTGCAGAGCGAGCTTGAGTTATCTGGGTTTCAAAAAAGATTCGAATTTGAGGGCTTTTAAAAGGTTTTCTTTTGGGGGGGATTGTAAATGGTGGTTGAGGTTCATTGGACTGGCATGCATGGAAGTCCGATCTGAGCCGTTGATCATGTCCGGGAGGGAATCATCGTACGGTGTGGGCCTCCAGAAGAACCCGGCGGTCTCATCACAGCCGCAGCCCCCGTCGCAGGCGGCGATGCAGACGATGCGGTTGGCCTTTGGTTCCGATGGAACCGCGATATACAAGCCGGTCCCTGGGTCCTCCGCGTCCTACCCTGGATCGGACGGTGGCAGTGGCGGCCTGGGAGGGCAAACCGGGGGTGGCTCTGGCTCCGGCCCGGCCCAGCACGGCGGGCTGACGATGGGGCTTGGGGGAGAGCCCATGAAGCGGAAGCGTGGGAGGCCGAGGAAGTACGGACCGGACGGGACCATGGCAGTCAAGAGCCCCATGTCTCTGATGCCAAGCCCGGCCAGTATCGCCCCCCAGTCAGGCGGGCCCAGCCCAACCGGAGGCGGGGGAGGATTCCCTTCTCCGCTGGCGGTGAGCCCAACATCCATGAAGAAGGCCCGGGGGAGGCCCCCGGGCTCCAGCAGGAAGCACCAGATGGCCACGCTTGGTAAAGTTTCGATCTTTCTTGTTGTTGTGGTTGAATTTCTTGTTTATTCTGTTGTATGGGTCTGTTTTGAATCTGAATTGTGAGGTCCTTTTCAATATGGGTATTGTTTATGTAGGTTGGTTCTGTTGTTTCTATCTTTGGATTTGATTTTTGTGACAGCAAAAAATGGTTTTTATTTTATTTTTTTATTTTATTTTATGGTGAGATAAAAGAGGGATGGAAGAGCTGATATGTTGTTTGAATTCTTGGTTGATCTGACCCCAGAATGTGGTTGGGGGAATTTACGCATATACCCTTTCTGTTGTTGGTGGTGGTATTGGTGGTTCATGGAATTCAGGTGTTATTGTCTCAGCTGTTAACATGCTTTAAATGTGGAATATAACATTTGCTTAGTTGAATGTTTACTGAAATAATTTTTTCACCAGTAATGTAGAAATGGCATGTTCTCTCAAAAAACAAAAAAGTAGAAGTGGCATGATTTTTTAGTGGTAGTTATTTTTTTCTTGTTTTGTTCCTAATCTTTATTGTATGAATTGTAGACCGAGATGCTGTTAATATGTGGGCATTATTTTGTGTTTATGGATACTTCCTGTTAATGGTTTTCTGGAACAGGTATATACATGAGATATTATTAATATATTTCTACAAGATGTTAACAAATTAACATTTTGAATGATGGTATGCTTTGGAATGTATTCTTTCTTTGTACCCAAGTTGCTGCCTTTTTGTGGTTTTGAAAAGAGAATTTCTCATAGGCTATCACATACATAGCTTCTCACTGGGTTAGTGATTATTTTCTGTTGAACTTTTTTTATTGTTGATCATAGCAACTTTGTTTTCTGTCTAGTGAATATTTATTTGCTCAGTTGTCATTGACTCTGTAACTCAATTTTATAATAATTTATATTTATAAAATGGAATGGTTTGCAGGGTCTGCAGGAATTGGATTTACACCACATGTTATCACAGTCAAAGCTGGAGAGGTCTGTAATATTTCCATCCATATTTGATTTTTAAAAAAAAATGTATATAGCTTGTTCTGTCGCTTGATTTTCAGAATACGAATATGATGATCAACTATTCTTAATACATTGTTGTAACCTATTGTTACTGGCTTGGAGTTGCATTTGTTTAAAAAATATTTTTAATATTTGAATTTTCAGGATAATTAATATTGTCATACTAGCTTATATCTTGATTAATATATTAGAATTTGTTAAAAGTGCTACCAGAATAGAAGCACTTGTCCCAACATGAGTAAATATTTTCATAGTATCACATGTAGGTCACTCCCTCTTATTTGATTGTCATTTAGTTGTATTATTGTGATTATGAAGGTGTGAACACATTTCTATTAGTAAGGGCTTGTCAGATGCATTTTTTTCAATTTAATTTATTCCAATTATTAGAAATAAGAAGTCGCCAATTGGTGACAATATTGGATGTGTAAATGAAGCATCAGGAGACATATTTATATTTTAAATTCCATTGAAGGTTTTTCCCATTTATAGTTCTGTTACTGTTGTTTATCAATTATCTCCTGTTTGAAAGAAAAGCAGCCTCGCATTGATCAACCTTTTTCAAGGTTTCTGAACATCTGCAACTGGCTTGGCTTAATCTCACATTTAAACTTTAGATACCCCTTTCTCACACCGGTGTCATGTTTTTTAAATGTAGTATCTATGAGGTTATTCATTATTATCATATTGTAAAATGATTCCTGCCATGACATGGTATGTAATCAAACAAAAATGGAATTTTGATCTGCATCTTGTTGACTGCAATATAATCTTGGTGAGAAATTTTATACCAAAGGAAAACATTTTAGTGTATTAACCCAATCAACTTCTTTGGAATTGCAGGATGTATCATCAAAGATAATGTCATTTTCTCAGCATGGACCACGTGCTGTATGCATTCTCTCCGCCAACGGTGCTATATCTAATGTTACTCTTCGTCAAGCTGCGACATCTGGTGGAACAGTAACTTATGAGGTTTGTGAACTTTCAAATCTTACCTTGTTGATATACCAGTAATGATAATCTAATAAAATATATACCATCCACAGCATGGACCAAGTGTTTTTTTAGTATACGTGTTAAGGTTATTTGAATTCAATATAAATTTGCATGCCTGACTAATCAGGTAGTTCCTTAATTATGCAGGGAAGATTTGAAATCCTGTCACTTTCGGGATCATTTCTACTATCTGAGAGTGGTGGGCAGCGTAGCCGGACGGGTGGGCTTAGTGTCTCGCTTGCAGGTCCCGATGGCCGAGTCTTGGGTGGTGGAGTGGCCGGACTATTAACCGCAGCATCCCCGGTCCAGGTCTGATTAATGCATGTATTAGATACATATTGGTTTTTGAAATTGATCCAAAATAACACATTTGTCGAGATAACTTCGTAATCACAATTTTGGAAAACCTGGTCTTTTGCAAGAAGATATGATTGTCATTGAGGTGGGTCATCGACCAAAAATTTGAAGTTATGAAACTTTTATAAGAAATTCATTATCCAAGATTGGGAACTGGTTTTTTATTCTAGCAGCCTTGAAAGTGAAATTTGGGCATTGCATGATGTTGTCATGTTTGAAAATCATCTAAACTTTGGCATATGAAAAACGACTTTTCAATTAAAGCATCTTTTGAAAATAACGTTCTAGAAAACATAATTTTGTTATATTCCTGAAAAGCTGTTTTTTTTTAATAAATGAAATTGTTTTTCACTTTCTTCAAAAACTGAGATCATGAGGAGTGTTTGAAAATGAGTTTAGATTAAGTATAATTCATGTAAGTAAAAGCAAAATCTCTAAAATCTCCCCAAACTCGTTTCCAAATGCTATGGGGTTGATATCAAAAGCACTTGCGACATTTCATCATTTCTTATGTTTCTTTATTTCAGGTGGTTGTGGGGAGCTTCATAGCAGATGGGCGCAAGGAATCAAAACCCGCGAACTTTACAGATCCCACATCCACCTCGGGAAAGCTTGGCCCTGGCGGAGGACTGTCAGGACCAGCCAGCCCACCCTCTCGAGGTACGCTGAGCGAATCCTCGGGAGGGCCGGGGAGCCCTATTAACCACAGCACAGGCATTAGTAATAACAGTAATCCACAGGGCATGTCCACCATGCCCTGGAAATGAGAACCGTATAACGATGCCGCCACCACCTACACCACCATTGTTGACAGAAGATGTAGCTGTTGATGAGTAGGTGTTGAAGAAGTGATATGTTGTGTGTCTGTTTGTTTAGTTGTGTTTTAGATTTCTTGTTTTGCTTCATTTTTTTTTAATTAGTTTTGTCTAGGATGAGTGTGTTGTTTAATTTGTTTTTGTGTGAGAAATGTTACTTGTTATTGTTGTATCTCAGATTATGAGTATATATATGTTGTATGGTTTTTATTCCTGCAAATTATAGTTTTCTGTCAATGTTTTTCTTATTGTTTTGCGAGTAAGTTTGTCAACTGATCAAATTAATATTGATTAAGGCTCTGTTTAGATATGAGTTTCAAACCTTCCTCTTCCATTTTTAGGCTAAAAGAATTTTATGATTGAAAATTTAATAAAAATAGTTTTTAAAAAGTTAAGTTTGAAATACAAGATTCTAAGAATCTTATCGTTTTAACCTAAATATGGTTTGGATACTTTGGGATGAGTATTTGTCCCTGAATCTTTTCCTTTTATAACTAATAGCGTGCACTTGTTAAAAGCATAATATAATTGTTCAATATGCATTATATAAATTTTACTCTGAGCATCTGAAAACAAGGACAGGTGATGTATGAAGATTGTATTATACAAATATAATGTTACAAAGAATAAATGGATTTTGACATTTTGAATTTTTTTCATACTTATAATACATAGTCTAGATATAATATAGATGAGGTGAATATTTTTATATACTTTATTTAATCTGACTTTTAAATCTTAAAATTTTGAGATGTCCTCACATCAAATCCTACCGAACGCAGGTCTGAGAAAAAAATGTGGCTGGACCTTGTGGAATTTGACCTACTGTATTATTTAGATAATCATAGTAGGTAGTCACTGTATTAGGGACTATGTAGTCCTAAAGAACTTTTGTACAATTTTTGATACATAGTAATCATTGTAATAAATCATTCTATATATTCAAATATTCCATAATTTTTATTTCTCATATATGAATTTTATTATGAGATTCATGAATATTCTAGTATAAATAAGGATAAAGTGATTTTTGTTTTGTTATATTTTGAATTATTCTCGTTAGAAAACATAATAATAAAGTTTTTTTTATTGTTTGAATAAAATTTGAATAAGGTGTGAATAAGATTTATAAAAGATAAAAAAATGATGACAATTCATATATAAGAAGTGATGACTGTAAATTTAACATTGGTTTCACATATTCTTTTGGTTTAAATAACCTGTAATAATTTAATTATAAGGGTTGCCTGAAATCTATATATCACTTTATACCAATTAATTATAGCAAACATTTTCTCATTTATTTCAGCATTTCAAACACCCATTTTAAGGTTATTCTGACTGATTCTTAGTTATCGTGGGTCTATTCTTGAACCTAATTGAATAAAAATACTTTTTCTTAATTGATTACTTTTTAGATAATTGACTCTCCTATATTTTAGTTTCCTAATTTATTTATCCAAATATGTTTATTTTTTAAAAATAATTCTAATATTCACAGCAGTGAAAGTAGTAAACCTGTCAATTATCCGAATAAATATTCGTATCCGATCCGAATCGTCGAATGCTTATACCGAAAATTTTTGGATCGGATACGGCCGAATAAATGAGTTTTTTAATATATTTTTTTTATTAATATAAGATCAGAATTATTTAAGCGCTTGGATAAAAATCGGAGGGTTCAGATCACTCATCGATTAGGGCAACATATTACACATACAAAGAAAGGGTTTCCAAACAAAAAAACAGCCAAAACAAATCACCGACTCTTCTCAAACCTCTCTCTGGCCTCTGTGTCTCTCTCAACACACCATCAAGAACTTTCAAGGCCACGGAGAGAGGAAGAGAAGAAGAGATTCCCTCTCTATAGAATCCTTTGATCGATCGGTTTGATTCAAGGCTCTCCGGTTCATTTTCCAGCGGTTTTCGTGTTTATTTAGGTAGATCTGAAGATCCGAAGCTTGTTCTGCTCCAAGACATCGGTGAGATAGGGATATGTGCCTTTTAAATCACTACACACCAGATTTGATGAGGGCATGTAGCATGAAGGGGTTTGGTCTTGTACATATTTTTCTTTCTTTCTTTTATTTTCTCAATTCAAATTTTAGAGTTCCCACATTTATTTGGAAAGTTGTGTATATATATTTATCATGCATGATTGCGTATAAACAAAACTTGTCACTTTCAATTTTGAATTTATTAGGATTTATGTTTTGAATTTATAATGTTAAGTCTTCGATTTGAATTTTGAAGTGAAAATTTATGGGATGTTTAATGATTCGGGGGCTTGGGATATCTGATTCGGATAAAAAAATTGGATATTTGAAATGAATCTGGATCCCTTCAACTGTTTTGGATATATCAGATAATTATCCGAATCCTACACGGATACAGATATATATATATATATATATATATATATATATATATATCGTGATATCCGGGCCGTCGATCACGGGTCCATTTCGGGTGCGATTCGGAAACGGATATAAGCAGGTATTATCGAAAATCTAATATATATATATATATAGCATACTATACGGTGGGATATCTGAGTCGTGAATCGCGGTCCGTTCACGGGCCGTCATCACGTCTGATCGGACGGTCGGGTGCGAACAGGCTTGGATGCTGAGAGGAGAGATGCAGACCGCACCGACCGCATATTATCGAAAATCTATATGTCGTGATACTATACGTCGTGCGGTCGCGATTCACGGGCCGTCGATCACGGGTCCATCGCATCGGACGGTCGGGTGCGATTCACGTCGACCGATGCGATGGACCCCCGGACGACGCACGTCGAATCACGACCGCATATTATCGAAAATCTATATGAGTCGAGGTCGTGCGGTCGTGCGGTCGCGATTCACGGGTCCATCGGTTGCGATGTCGACCGTCGATGGACCCGCGATCGCGGCACGTCGAATCCGCACGAGCACCGACCGCAATTATCGAAAATATATATATATATATATATATATATATATATATATATATATATATATATATATATATATTTTTCGGAAACGGATATAAGCAGGCCTAAGCATCCGCTCCGTACCATTAACAGGCTTGCAGAGAGAGATGCAAAGTTCGCTCCGGCCAACTCCGACCCCCTCACCGAACAGTCACGATGCGGGACAAGGGCAAGAACCGGGGGCCCATACCATAGTCACAAAGTTCGCCGAACATCACCGAACAGTCGGAGATGTTCGCCGATTAGGGATCAACCGTATGAAACGGCCGAATATACTCACGTTCGCCGAATCTGTCGTATAATTGAAAAATATGTTCCGAATCCGAACAATACGGATTTTCCGAAGAAACAATATCAATCATCAACCATGAAATCTCTTTTTTTTTAAAAAAATAAAAATATAATAAAAACCCCCAATTTCCATTACAAACACAACTCGTAGGGCTTCTCGAACTGAATCTCCTCCTGGTGGTCCGATCGTCAACTCGCCGACCGCCGCGACACCGCCTCTAGTCTTCCTCCGGTTCTCCCTTTCCTGTCCGACCCATTGTTCGGCTGTCCTTCTCCCTCTGGTTTGGTTTCACGACTTTCTCTGTTTTTGTTTTTGTTAGTTTTTGAGTTTTGAATACTGTGTGAATAGTCGGTGTGGTTTATTGAATGTGGACAGTGGTCAGTGGAGTATGAACATGATTGTCAGTGTTTTAAATATTAAATATAAAAATGGGTTTGTCAGTGTAAATAATATCAAATATTTAACAAATACAACTACAATTCAATGGTCTATGGATAATATGGGACTTTAAAAAGTCTAGAAACCTCACAATCTAAAGTCACCGACTCACTAATATTGAAAATAAAAAATATTTATTTTAATATTTTATTTTAGATGTTTATTCATATATTGAATGGTAGAGTGATAATGACATTATATTTTGTGCGAATGAATCTTCACTTGAAAAAAATTCATACTTTGCATAATGATACTCTGAAATCCATATATTTATATATTAAATTTTATCTGTATTGACATTATATTAGGATGGTAAATATAATTTGATATTTTATGTCTACTCATCGTTTATATCATATTTATGTGTTCCCGTATATTTTCGGTATCTATCCCGTATAATTCACGGACTTTGTTACTATGGCCCATACAGAGGGGAAGGTATCTCACCACCGAAGCCATCCAGGCCGTCCAGGCCCTGAAACGGGCGGCGACGGCGGAGGCGAGGATGACCAACGGTGTGTCCTCCTCCTCCTCGTCTTCTTCAACGGTGAAGAGGGTCATCGATTCGAAGGTCCGGAGGCTCGTGAAGTTGGACCTCGTTGCGGTCCTCAATGAGCTGCCAGCCAAAATGAGGGGCTTTTGGCTCTACAGGTCCTCTCTCTCTCTCTCTATTAGAATTGAATTGTTCTGTTTTGATGTCTTCTGAATTCGTGATTTTTTACGTGAAAAATCTGACCTTTTCAGAATTAACAGAGGGATTTGATGTAGAGATGGAGTTTTTCCCTGAAAATTGCAACTTTTGTTCATATTGTAAATTGGGCATCTTGGTT
The DNA here is from genome assembly GCA_030737845.1 of Acorus calamus. Lineage (NCBI taxonomy): Eukaryota > Viridiplantae > Streptophyta > Magnoliopsida > Acorales > Acoraceae > Acorus > Acorus calamus. Next base: position 563,252 of record CM060867.1, read on the forward strand.
TTGATTCAACTTTGTCTATGGAAAAAAGAAGGAAAGAATTAGTGATAAAAGATAAGTAAAATTGGTTACCAATAATGCAATCTTCACCAAATGTTGTTTTTTTAAATTAGATTTTTGAGAACAAAATTACAACAGAATTTGAAGTAGAATTACCCACAAAAAGTTGCATCTTTCTTTTGCCATTCTTGAATATTATATTTGATTTTTTTTTTGGGGGTGGATAGATTTGATATGCATCATTCATCTCTATCACAGAGAGAGAGAGAGAGAGAGAGAGAGAGAGAGAAGAACTGACTGTTCATAGAGAAGTAAGGGGAGTTGACAAACAATCATTCTTGGTGTCCCTTTTGCAGCCCCCACTTTACCATAACCTAATATATACTTCAGGTTGGAAAAATAGAAAATTGTATGTACTCTATTCATTTGAGTTAGCTTCATATTTTTAAGATGCATACTTCAGTAGACAAGTATATACCTTTGAAAAATTCAAAACATGTTAGGGGTTACAAAAGGAATTGCGTGAATGGCTGTCCCTGATATTTTCCAGAAGTAAAATTGATCAGCAAAGCAAATCTTTCAGAATTACAGCATGGGAGTTCAGAGAATGTTGTTCTTTGATTTCAGGTTTTTGAAGAAATCCGAAAGGAGTATTGGTACAAGCCACAATTTTCAATCTATGTCGATATGATCACCGTATTGGCGAGTAATGGATTATATGAGAAGGTCAAAGTTCTGTGTTCCTATCTGAAGTCTGAGGATCTGGAAGCTGATATTGAAGGTTTCAATTATGTGTTGGTGACTCTTATGGATTTTGGCATCACGAAAACAGCGATGGAGTGTTTTCGAATGATAAAGTTGGTGGGATGGGAACCGGATGAGTCGACATTCAAGATCTTGATAAATGGATTGGAATCGAATGGTGAATCAAATGTCTCGGAATTCGTGCGGGAGGGGCGGTGTCACGATTCGGCCCATCACTGGATTTTTTGAATGAGAAGGAAGAGATGGTTTTGACTGATGACTGAATGAATTTTATATATGATTTCAAAGTAGAATGTTATTTTGGTTTCAAAAGCTTTAGAATGTGAATTGAAATTGTTCTTACATCCTAGCAATAACAAATACTGATGTAACAGCAATTCTTCTTGCATAATTGTATTGATGATATACAGATACTTGAATAAAAGAGTTTTGTGTTTTCCTTTATAATTTCTCTGTTGCGTGCTATCATTATTTCCATAATACCTATGAGAGTAAGAAATTCATCAAATGAAAAGAAAAGGACTTGTTTTTCTTCAAGATTGAAATTCATGCAGATTACAAACACATCTCTTACCGGAGCAGCGTATGAATCACAAAGACGAAAAATTTTGTCCTTGAAGTGCCTCTGTTTGACACTGAATCCTACAGGATCCATGAATCAATTTTTTTGAATTTCAGTTGTAGTGTCCTTTTGAAAGTTATGTATAGAAGTTGCTGTATATTGTTGGTTTTAGTGTGCTGAGGATAGTGCAGGGGAAGTTTTGGATGTAGTGCAAAAGGTTTAGTTCTAGATCAGCCAATGCAAAAAGAGAGTTTGCTTATATATAAGCATAATTCTTATACACTAAGACATATTTTATCCGTGTTCAATCTTTAATTATTCAAATAGAGATTAATTTTAGAATCGGATTCTTTCGATCGGATTGTATACATAGATATTTTTTATAATTGACATGTATGTATATGGATTCTGATAAAGAGATATAAGAACTAAAATCGAGATGATAAATATGAATATATATATTTGAATATCAAATCATTTTTAATGTTTTTGATATGGATTGAGAGATATCAAACAGGCTTTATTAGACATCTTTCCTAGAGAGAAAAAAACTCTTTGAATGAAAATCTCAACACAATGGTTATTGAATTGATGAAACATTAGCAGAACAAACTCATTTACATCATTTACAGTCTGTAGTCCATTCACCTAACAATAACATCAACAGCAACAACAAATAAAATTACATCAACCAAACTATATTAAAAGAAAGACAAAACAAACACAAACCCCCTCTCAAGCCCCAAATATGCTTGCATTCCACCCTGCTTTCCCCGTCACGCGCGACGCCCTCGGCGTGTTCACATCGTTCACGTTCTGCTGCTGCTGCTGTGGACTCTCCGCCGCGTCCCCTCCGCCTCCAATGTATTGCTGCACCACCAGCACTGACACGGTGGCCGCGAAGTCCGAGGACGCGAGCAGGTCCCCTATTGGCCCCAATTCGGGGCACTCGCTCCAGTCGGTCAGCCCCGCCAACAGCGGCATCGACACCCCCGTCCCGCGACCCACCACGTACAGGTCGTGCACCGCCTCCATCGACCGTATCGCCGCCACCGTCTCCTCCCCGTTGTTCGCCACCGTCTCCGTGTACATCACTGCCTCCTCCCCCGCGTTCTTCATGCGGAATTCGGTTATGAGCTCCTCGTCAAGCACCCGCTCCCTCTCCGCGTCCGTCACCACCGTCGGGTCCCCCGCGCCGCTCGCGCTCGCGCTCGCGGGGGCGGACGACGACGACGAGGAGCTCGATGCTGAGTCGCCTGCGATGAAGCGCACGACGGTGAGGCTGATCACGGGGTGCTCCGCCATCCTCCAGGCGTACGCCAGCGCCTCGCGGTCATCCGGCCCGCCGAAGAACAGCACCGCCACGTGGTGCCCGGCGGCCGAGGCGGCGTGGACACGCGAGCCGAGGCCGCGGTCGACGAGTATGGCGACGGAGCACGGGGCGTGCGCGAGCACGCCCTGGTTGACCCCGCGCAAGGCGGGGTTGGCGGTCTCCATGGCGCCGTCGACGGTCTGGTGCTTGTGGAAGGGGAGGACGATGAGCGCGGCGTGCTTGTCCTCCGCGATCCCGCACACGTCCTCGTACATCGTCGAGTACGGCGAGATCGCCGTCAGCGGCTGCACGGACACGCCCCCCGCGTGCTGTTCGTAGTTCTCGAACGCGTGCACGATGTGCTCGGACTGCGCCTGCGCGCGGCTGAGCGGCGCGCGGTTCCCGTACCCGCCGCCACTGTCGTTTCGGGACGACGTGTTGTGCACGATGAGCATGGCGGAGGCGCGGCCGGTGAGCTCGACGAGGTGGAGCGCGTAGACGAAGATCGGGGAGCGCTTCGTCGGGTTGGAGGCGTCGAGGAGGCTTATGATGGAGGGGACGTTGCGCGGGGCGTGCACGCACGCGAGCATGCGCAGCTCGGCGTCCGGGCGCGCGCGCTGCATCTGGAGGGTCCTGCGCTTGTACGGCTGGAGGCGTCTCGCGGGGCGGTAGATGGAGGTGACGACGGGGACGACGGCGGCGGTCATGATCACGGAACTGATGACCATGATCGCGAAGGACTGCTCGTCGAGGACCTGCTTGTCGCGGCCGATGTTGAGCACGATCATCTCAATGAGGCCTTTAGTGTTCATGAGCACGCCGAGGGAGAGGCCCTCGCGGAAGGGCATGGTGTAGAAGAGCGCGACCAAGAGGGTGCCGGCGATCTTGGCGGCGCCGGCGATGAAGATGACGAGAGTGAGGAACCAGGCGGTGCGGGGGTTGGTGATGGCGGCGATGTTGGTGCGGAGGCCGCTGATGGCGAAGAAGAGGGGGAGGATGATGCCGGAGACGAAGTCCTCGAGCTTTTCGATGAGGACGGCGCCTAGGGGGCCGTTGGGGATGACGAGGCCGAAGACGAAGGCGCCGAAGACGGAGTGGATGCCAATTGCGTCGGTGATGAGGCCGCAGACCATGACGCCGGTGAGGATGGAGCAGATGTAGAATTCATCGAAGGGCTCGCCTTCGGGGGTGCGGCGGATGACCCAATCGATGGCGGGGCGGACGACGAAGAAGCAGGTGGCGACGAAGGCGGTGCCGGAGAGGATGACGTAGAGGGAGGCGAGGGGGGCAGAGCCGCCGCCGTTGTTGTTTTCGGAGAGGGCGATGGCGATGGCGAGGAGGACCCAGGCGACCATGTCGTTGGCGAGGGCGGACGACATGGCGAAGCGGCCGAGGTCGGAATTGAGGAGCTTGAGCTCAGCGAGGATGCGGGCGAGGACTGGGAAGGCGGTGACGGAGAGGGCGACTCCGAGGAAGAGGAGGAAGGCGCCGGCGTGGAGGTTCTTGGAGACGTGGGGCCTGAGGAGGAAGGAGGAGGAGGTGCCCACGATGAAGGGGAGGGCCATGCCGGAGAGAGCCACGATGAGGCCGCGGCGGCCGGTGCGGCGGAGGACTGTGAGGTCCATCTCGACGCCGACGAGGAAGAGGAAGTAGAGGAGGCCGAGGTGGGCCATGGTTTCGAGGACGGTGACGCTGCGGAGGGGGAAGACCTTGGCGGCGAAGGATTCGAAGCGGCCGAGGACGGAGGGGCCGAGGAGGACGCCGCCGATGATCTCGGCGATGACGCGGGGCTGGCGGAGGGGTTTGAGGAGGATGACGAGGGCGCGGGTGGTGCAGACGATGAGGGTGAGTTGGAGGATGAAGAGGGGGAGGGAGTAGTTTAGGGGGTTGTCCCCTTGCCAGATGCCGTTTGTCGTGATCATCGTCGGGGCGTAGCACACGATGTTGTTGTTCGATATGGGGGAGACGGTGGTGGTGGTTGATGTCGTCACATTCCCCAAGGCGTCAAGCCTCGAGAATGCGTGGAGGTGGTGGGGGGCGCCGGAGCCCATCGTCGTCGGCCAATAGGAATGCGACACCGCGGATGTCCTCATTGGCCGTGGTGGTGGTGCCGACGTGTTCGTGGCGGCGGTTGATTGGGGGATTGGTGGTGGTGGTGGTGGTGGTGGAGGAGGAGAAGGGGGAGGGAGGTTTTGGCGGGAATGGATGAAGGGGGAAGGGGGAAGAAAAAACGGTTTTGTTAGTTGGCTTGACTTTGACCATTTGTTTTGGATGAGTTTTCTATATACGGTCAATGTGGCCTTTTTTTACACGGTCAAAAATTGACATCCAATTTTTGAGTTCTTTGGATCTGTTAACAACTGTTCATTAAAATCAGGCTTTAAGAAAATTCTAAATTCCAGTCATCTAAAAACATAGGAATGATACGGATCGGATATGTTAATATCCATATCTTAACTTTTAGATATGGATATTAATTTTTGGATACGGATTTAGATCGGATACAGTGATATTCATATCTGCACTCCGAATACGTCGAATACATATATTTTTCAGATTAGATACACTGATATTCATATTCGTACTCTTGATATTCGAATATCGGATATTTCTGATTTTTCAAATATGAACTCGAATCGTATTCGGATTTTTTTTAGATAATTGATAGACTTACATACAAATGAGGTGGTATTGATTTTATTAAAAGTGAGAATTTAGTTTTGTTTGATATATTGTTCAATTATATATATAAATGAACAATACAAGTAGAAAAAACATTATTATTATACATATTGAGTCAACTTTTTTTTGAAGTAGACCTTTTATAACCAGACAAAACAGTTACAATGAGTTTACGCATCAAACTCCATATTGAGTTATCTTGTATAATAATTGTTAAAACTTGTTGGACCATTCGCTATGTGTGCCTGATTGGATTTGCAAGTGTTGAAGGAGGATGTCTTTAGAGTTAGATCTCAACATTTACATAATTATAAAGAGAACAAAACCACACAAAAGAACACGCAGGTTTAAACATATATACCAAACTTGCAATGTGTGTAATACAATGTCTATCTCTTTTGCTTTTGTATGATCAAATTCCAATCTCCCCACCTTTAACTTTTGTCTGCAGCAATTCAGACATTCTGTCTGAAATAATACTACACAAACATCTGGAAATCCGAGGATTCCAAAAGCTAAGCTGATCCAGTCAAAGTTATCATTTAAAACCACTGTAAATACAGAATTAAAATTAAAAGAATACAAAGTCTTCATCCTATGTTGCTTTAGTTAGCACAAAAATAAGGTTATTATTTATAGAAACCCCCTTTGCAGGTTTTTTAGGGCAATAGTAGTCTTCAACTCAAGTGTTGTTTTTTTACAAGAGCGTTGTTAAACGCAATTTTATTTCAGACCGGCATGCATTCATATCCCAAATGGGTACATGATTAAAAAAGAATGGTTTTAGACTTTTTTTTAGTGAACCTTAAAATTAGTTAAAAAAACAAATCACATACGTAGGTGACTATGCTTTGTTAATAAGATATATATTTTGTTGGACATATGGTATCTAAGACAGAGTGTATGTGTAACAGTGCCCATTTGGCCTAAATTCAAATAAACTCTTATGTAAAACCCAAAGTAGGTTGGATTTTACTGCTATTGTTATATGACAGTTTTGTTGAAGGACTTTTGAGGAAGGAAAAAGAAAAAGGCAAAGAGACCCTATACCAATGTGACCCACTTTGCAGTTTTTCCTTATCTCTTGTTCTTGTCCTCTTCATGTTCAAATTTCTGCAATGTATATATAAACACTATATGCTCCCATATATGCTGCAGTTGATTTTCTCTTCTTGTTGTCTAAAGCTTTGTTTCTCTTACATATTTCAAGCCTTGCATTGATTTTCCCTATTATCACATCCACCATTTCCTAACCTAGGACCTTCATGGAGGTATGACATATTTCTTCTTATAATTCTTTCAATGAAGGTTTTTGTGTGATTTTCCTGATGAGTTTTTCTCCATTTTTTTTAATTTCTACAATATATTATATTTTCTTCTTCTTTGGCATGTGTTCCCTTATATAATGATATTTGGAATATATATGTCTCACTTTCAAGTTTTACTTCACTGATTGATTGAAGATTGTTATTTATAGACAGTTGAGCTCAAGGTGGATATGGTCGCCATACATGAAAAGAGACTGAGGAGGTGTCTGTCCAAGCTAAAAGGTGATGATGTTATACCAATTATAACCGTATGTTTATTCAAGTTCATATAATGTAAGACATCATTCAGGTTTTTCAGGTGACATTTTTGCACTTTGAAATAAATAAAATCTAAATGTGAAAGTTAAAAACAACATGAACAAATTTTTTTATGTTTTTTGTAATACAATATTCTATTAATTGAATGCATATACTTTTATGTTTTTCGTAATATAATATGTGCTGATATAATGAAATATATACTGTTCACTAACCAATTCATCTGTAAGGGTCAATTTAACGTTCATTCTCGTTTTTTTTATCGGAACAATTAGAAATGTTTGGAATCCTCTATTTTTGTGTTTATTCATGAATATTTCGGTAAAATTTCTTCTTCTATGGAATCTACTAGAACTGGATTCCTGAAAAAGAAAAATTCTTATTCCAGAATAGAATTATCAAACGGCCCCTAAATGAGGTGTTATCCAAACACACCTATGGAGGCTGCGATTTGGAACTTGACCGAAAACCTAACATATGATGTTCATGTTTTAAGACTATTGAGTGTAAATGTTCATTTATAATGGACATTGATTTGTGGCTGTTTTGAATGCAGGGATAGAGAAGGTGGAAGTGGAGGGGAGGACAGAGAAGGTGGTGGTGAGTGGGTATGTGAACAAGAACAGGATCCTCAGGGCCATAAGGAGGGGAAGGATGAAGGCTGATTTTTGGTCTGCTCAGACTGAGATACTCCTCAATGCTTATGCCAGTGGGAGCTTTGAAAGTTTTAGCAGGATTCACTACAGCTTTTTTTAACCATTACTTTTCCTTCATTTTTTTTTAAAATTTGAGGTGTCACTGGTGATGATACAGTAAACACACTTAATCATAGTCATAAAGTTCACGTATGACATGTACTGGGTAAATGTTATGTTCAATGTGGTAAGTTTACACTTCTAAATGATATAAAAATAAGAATACACACAAAATGATTAAGCAAAATTAATATAACTGTTCTTTTATGCGTACATGTAGTAATATCTATATACTCTAAAACAATGTGACAATAAGGATCTATCAGTTTTACAACCAGACCTCTATTTATGTCAAGGATAAATTTGATCAATTTAGACTATTTGCACATCGACTCCCAGGTCTATGAGTTTCACAACCATACCTTTATTTATATTACAAACAGGTACTACCAATTTCACAAACAGAATCCTATTTATGCCCCCCCCCCCCCCCCCCCCCTCAGTTTTAGAGAGAGGTACATGATCACACGTCTTTGATTTAACAAATTAGGATGTGTTTGGTCTATAGTCTATTTTCCTACACTTACTTACCTATTAGACTATCACATTTAAGGTTGGTGATAATGCTTCAATTTTTTTCGCTCAAGTTATACTTTAATAATATTTGTCAAGTTAACTCTACTACGGGAACCTGTCACCCAGAGTTGTTCATGTCGCAGTTGTTGTTGGTACAACAATGGTCATTCAGGTATTCTTAAAACTATAAAGAACTATTTGTGTGATAAATTTGAATATTTTAGAAATTTTTTTATATTTTAAACAAATGTGTTTCAATTTGCATATCTCTGTCTAAAATTTAATGTATAAAATTTACACCATAAAAAAATTTATATTTACAGATGATGAACATTTTGTAAATATTATGTTTGGTTAATTCTGATAGAAAACACCGTATACAAAAAAAAATCTACAATGTGTTAAAAATGTGAAAAATCTTATGTAAATGACAATTTACTCCTCCGGATAGAGTTTTATAATATATTCAAAAGGGGTAAAATCATTTATTTCATATGATTTTTCGCATTTTTAATCCATTGTAGTTATTTTTTAGTATATCGTGTTTTCAGTCAGGGTTAATTAAATGAAATATGTACAAAATATTCATCATCTATTAACAAAAATTTTATTCAGTGAGTTATTTGGATTTACTAAGTGTTTTCAGGAGGTTATATGAATTTCAGTCAGATTTCAGGGGTTGTATGGATTTTTCCCAAATAAATAAGACGAATATTGCTAGTAACATGTCAAATGCATGTTGAACTACAAAATGTAACTATAATATTGATACGAATAAAACAAAGACAAAACGTTTATAATATAAAAAACCATAAAATAATAAATTTTTATACAATTAAACTAAAATTAGATTTCATAAATATTTTTAATTTGAATATATTAATATGATATACTTAAATCTACTTTCAAAATCTTAAAAATATTTATGATTTATTGATTTGAAATCTTAAATTTTGAATAAAGAGACATGGATAATTGCTAAATATATGAGATGGTAAAAACGAAAAAAAAAACTATATTACTTTCTGTAATAAGTAATTGATATATAATTTATTATTATTATTATCATGGTAACAAGAGAATAATGAATGACCAATATGAAACGCGGCTGAATTTTACCTCGCCACGTAGACACACCAATATTTCTAACGCGCCCTCGCAACGCAGAATACTTTTTCTGGTCAGGCCAAGTCCTCCAACTTAACCAAAGTGATCGTCGACTCGTCCGTACCCTTTCTCCACCATTGATCATGATCAACGTCCGAGACGTCGTTCATGTCATCATCGTCGTTCATATCGTGAAGCCGGTCTTTCTTGACCGTCTGATTGATGCACCCCTCCCTGAACACGTAGATCTTCCCCGTAACATGTCGCCTCATGTTCCGCAGCTTCACCGCGTACTCCCAGCGGAATGGCACATCCCTGTAAATATCACCGCATATGTAAGGGCATTCAAGTAATTTTACTTAACCCGCGAAACAACAGACTGTATACATTAAGCTATCAACTATACGAGAAAATTCCGAATACAATCCGAATTCGTCTACGAAAAATTAAAAATATAAAATATTTGATATTCAAATATCTAGGAAATATTAAAATATAAAATTTTAAATAAAAAAAAGCTTCAGCTTATTATTTAAAAGCGGCATACACATTCTTATAAATAAATGTAAAAAAATTAAAGATCCGTTTGTAAACATGTTTGAAAAATGAGATTTTGAATAAAATGACTTAAATAGATATGATTCCAGAAAAGGGCATTTCTGTGTTTTTTAACCAGCAATATTTTTATATTAAAAATTATAAGTAACTTTTTATTTAAACATGTTTTTAAGAATGCGTTTATTAATATTTTAAAAATATTTGCTTAATTAAAAGAAGAATCATCCTATTAAGATGTTTCCCTTTAAATCTTCAGAAAAACAGCTTCTTACGAACTCAATTTAAAAATTGTAACTTCTGATAAAAACCTAATTTCTTGTACCCCCGTCCAAACTCCGAGTCACAAATCACCGTGGCATTGGTTGAAAACCGTGGGCATCATAATAAATAATGCTAATAAGACGGGGGCTTTTAAAAAAAAACAAGCGAAATGCTCCCGCCCAGAACCCGAAACGGCGGAGTCGTTGGGCAGCGATACTTCCACCACCTTTATTACTTAGAGCACCACCTTTTCAAGCTCACCACCTTTAATTTTTTTCATTTACCAAGTGCACCACCTTATATAAACATCACATGAGAAACACCCTTCTCACCACCCACCATATTTCATCACTTCGACCTCTCTCTTCCCTCTTCCCTCTCTTTCCTCTCTGTTTTTTTTTCCGATCTAGCCTCTCGAATACCTCTTCGACACATCCCATACGTTGCCCTCATTAGGACGCAAACAATTGGTCGTTGTGAAGATGCTCCCCATCTCTCTAGTCCGCTTTTGACGTTGTCAACTCTCTTCGATAGGATTTTGGGCCGATCGATCAATGTAATCTATCTAGACCAATCCTGTCTATCATGTTTTATGAGAAAATTTGATTCATGAAGTCAAACACAGTAGACTCGTTACAGAAGCCTTTTTTTTTTTCTTCTGTTCCCATCGACAGAAAGGTGGTCTATGATATATAAATACATAGACATATCATGTGTCTAACCTATTCCAGAACCAGACGGAGGATTTTTCTTTTCACCATCAACTTGAGTATTGTTTAGGAAATTTAAAAACTTAGACACTACATGTGTATAACCCATTCCAGAACCTATGGATTGATTTTTCTGTTTCCATAGACAGAAATATTGTCTATAATATTTAAAAACTTAGACACTACATATGTCTAGTCTAACCTATTCCAGAACCTATGGATTGATTTTTTATTTCCATAGACATAAGTATTGTCTAGAATATTAAAAATCCTATACACTGCATATGTCTAACCCATTCCAGAACCTATGGATTGATTTTTTATTTCCATAGACATAAGTATTGTCTAGAATATTAAAAATCCTATACACTGCATATGTCTAACCCATTCCAGAACCTATGGATTGATTTTTTTATTTCCATAGACATAAGTATTGTCTAGAATATTAAAAATCTTATACACTGCATATGTCTAACCCATTCCAGAATCTATGGATTGATTTTTTAACCCATTGTCTAGGTTATATAAATATATAGACATCTTGTGTGTTTAACCCATTCCAGAACTAAATGGATAATTTTTCTGTTCCTATCGACATAAGTGTTGTCTAGGTAACTTAGGGACATAAACACCGCATGTGTCTAACCCTATCCAGAACCTACGAGTGTTTTATACTGTTTCTATTTACGAAAAAAATGTCTAGAATTGATAATGTTGTAGACACTTCATGTGTCTAACCCTATCTCGAAAGGTGGTGCCCTTAATTATCATACTGTAGAAAAATTTGAATGTCTCGGGAGGTGGTGCCTAAAGTAGTTTAGGTGGTGGCAATATCGCTACCCGGAGTCGTTTCGACAAAATCCGCTCCCAATGACTGAAATGCCCCTCCCCAAAAGAACCAGTCGAGAGAGAGAGAAACAGAGAGACAGACCGACCTGACGTGAAATCGATCGCCGACCGCCTGAGGATGCCTAACGCGGGACACGACGGCCCTAAAGAACTCCATGTAGGTCTCGACATGGAGACCGTCGATCCTCGGGAACGGGAGCCTCGGCCGCTTCGGAGAGTCACCGTCGCCGTCGCGAAACACGTACTCCCTCCATCCACCGCCGTCGATGACTGCGCCGGCGATGAATCCGAGGCCGGCCATGATCGGCTCGAGATCGTCGTGTCCGTGGATCGGACGGAAGGTCTTCGAATCCCAGAGGGAGAGCTTCCAGAGGACCATATCGTTCTTCATGTCCGCCATTTTTTTAAATTTTTTTTAGGGATTTCGAAGCTTCGAATGGAAGGGGGGGGGGGGGGGGGGGGGGTAGTTTGATATTGTGCGCCCGTTGATTCCTTAAAGTTTACAATTTTGGGGGAAGGAGACGCATTAGGGGGTGTGAGAATGGATTTGGGGAAGGGGGGAGGATAGATGATCCTCTTTAATGTTGGGTTTTCTAATTATGGATGCGGGACTCGTCATTTGATTCTGTGTTGTGTTAAAAAAGATTTCTTTTTGGAGTTTCTATAAAGATGGCCATGGGCCGGGCCGGATCTTTTTCCTTACCATGGGCTGGGACTCAGTCTGGTTCAAAAAACAGGAGCACTGATATACTATGATGACATACTGAATATTATCATATTGTATTGTGTTCTATCATAATGTATTGAGTAAAAAAAAAAAATTATTTAAAAAATACACTATTATATCTCAATATATATACTTTATTTCATATAACAATGTGTTCTTTAATTAAAAAGTGTATGATTTAAAGAATTGTAAATGGGGTTGGACATGAGGTTAGACGTGCTATTAGACCCGAAGGACTTAGGGCCTGATCGAGACGAGCTTTTAGTCAACTTAGTTGCATGATTTTTACATTATGAGGGTTAAAACAACGCCGCAACTTGCAACCCCACATCCCCAAAAAATTCGGGGTGGAGTTGCAACCTTCAAGAAAGAAAAAAAAGGTGTAGAAGAGAAAGAGAGAGTAGGGGGGAGGTCAATGATGGAGGGTGGCAACGGAGGGGACGGTGAGAGGAGGGGAAAAGAGAAAATATCATTTTTGCGTTTATCAATAATAATAACAAAAAGGGAAAAATCCAAATAACCCCTATAAATTGATTGAAATATGTATAACCCCATGATTTTTTCTGAAATCCATATAATCCCCTTATAACATCTGTGTAAATTCAAACAGTCTCATGAATTAAATTTTCATTAACATATTATAAATATTATGCGAATATTCAGTCTCGTTAATCTTGATTGAAAACATAATATACAAAAAAACCATCATACAATGTTTTAAAAATAAGAGAAATCTTCCATAAATGACTATTTTACCTCTCTGAGTATGATTCTATAATCTATCCAGAGGGGATAAAATCGTTAGATACAAAAGGTTTTTTGCATTATATATAAATTGTTGGGGTATTTTGATATACTGTGTTTTCAGTCAAGATCAACAAAATAAAATATACGCAGAATATTTTTCATCTATCAACAGAAATTTAACTCAAAATGTTACTTAGATTACATATGTGTTTTTAGAGGATTATATGAACTTTAGAAAAAGCTAGGGGATTCAGATAGTTTACAAGAGATTATTTAGATTTTTTTCTAATCAGTAACTAAACAAAAATTTATTTATTCATCATAAATTATTATCGATAGTAATATACTATCATGAGCTACGTCACACTCGTAACTTTTGAACTAAACGAGGGTTCATATGAAAATAAAAGATGCTAGAGGGAGCGCACCGCAAATTCCCACAAAATAAAAATGAAAATAAAATAAAAAAACCCTGCTTCAGTCATCATCACCTCCATCACAAGCTCTAATGGCGAATCACAACCCCTGCCACGTCATCACCCTCTCTCTCCTCCTCCTCCTCCTCCTCGTCCTCCTCTCCACATCAACCCAAGAAGAAGAAGAAGAAGAAGAAGAACCTCCATCGACGATCGTCTCGAGATTCCAACACTACCTCCGCATCAACACCGCCCATCCCAACCCCGACTACTCCTCCGCCGTCGATTTCCTCCTCTCCCAATCCCAAACCCTAAAACCCCACCTCCGTCACCAACTCCTCGAATTCGTCCACGGCAAACCCCTCCTCCTCCTCACCTGGCCCGGCTCCGACCCCTCCCTCCCCTCCCTCCTCCTCAACTCCCACACCGACGTCGTCCCCGCCGAGCCCTCCAAGTGGTCTCACCCCCCCTTCTCCGCCTCCATCTCCGCCGACCTCAAGATCTTCGCGAGAGGGTCTCAGGACATGAAGTGCGTGGGATTGCAGTACCTCGAGGCGCTCCGCCGACTCGTCGCCTCGGGATTCGCGCCGAGGCGGACGATTCACGTGTCGTTCGTCCCCGACGAGGAGACGGGAGGGCACGACGGGGCGGAGAGGCTCGCCGAGTCGGGGAGGTTCCGGGAGATGAACGTCGGGGTTGTGCTCGACGAGGGCCTGGCGTCGGAGGGGGAGGACTACAGGGTGTTCTATGGGGAGAGGTGCCCGTGGTGGCTGGTGATCAGGGCGAGGGGGGCGCCGGGGCACGGGGCGAAGATGTATGAGGGGAGTGCCGCGGAGAATCTGATGAGGAGCGTCGAGGCCGTGCGGAGGTTCCGAGTGGCGCAGTTTGATATGGTGAAGGCGGGGGAGAGGGCGGAGGGGGATGTGGTTTCGGTGAATCTTGTTTACTTGAAGGCCGGCACACCAACTCCCACTGTAAGCCTTGTTTAAATTTTGAATTTTTTATGGAACTGATGAATTGCTTATTGGGCTTGAATGAAATTGGGGTTGAACAATGTGAAGATGTAAATGGGTTCAAATTTGGTTACCCACTATTGGGGAAAAGGAGTTGTTGTGGTGATGTTGTTAAGATTTTTGGGGAAAGGAGAGCGTGCCGTTGGGGGGGGTGTGAATGTTTTATAGAGCTCAGTATGTTATGATTGGATGATGTTTACGATGCTCTGGCTGAATCATTGGAAGTATTTATAGGTTTGGGTATAATGCAGTTTGAATGGTTTTGGAGAGGGAAAAAAAATCATTTTTGACGTAACTGATTATTTAGTAGTGTTATTTGAATGAAAGTTGCTTGCTTTGCCTAGTTTCAACCAATAGAAACAAAAAAAACTTGCCTAATTCAGGAAAAAGATTGCTGTGGAGATGTGAAGAAGAAATTTTTTTTTTTACAACTTCAGAGTCGGAGGAATTGTTGATGACCGTTAAAGTTCAGTACATGATCATCTGATGCTATTTAATATGCTATGTCTGGTAATTCGAAGGAATAGTTTAACATTTGGATATAATCTATTTGAATGATTTTGGGAAAAAAAAATAAAAGAGCAGTGTATTTGAAGACTTGATAATCACATTCAACAAGGAGATATAAAGGTTTCCAGTCGTGGAGTATTTGTTGATGAATGTTACTCAGGGGTCGATGCATGCTGGTTTGATGCTAATAACATGTCGTGTCTCAGAAATTGGAAGGAACAGTTGATGTGGAGATATGGAAGTTTACCATTATGGATTTTTTTTGGTGCGTGTGAACTTAGCTATTTTGGTATATTTAACTTTGTTGAGTGCGACTTGTAAAATCTACAACTGGTGTTTGAGCTACTGGTAAATTTATTTGTAAAGTGGGGAGGTTCAAAGTTTCTTTATTGCTTCAATTTTGTTCCTTGTTTCTTTGCAGGGTTTTGTGATGAATCTGCAGCCATCTGAAGCGGAGGCGGGTTTTGACATCAGGATCCCTCCTAATGCAGATCCAGTTGCTCTGGAGAGACGGATCGCTGAAGAATGGGCGCCCGCATCACGTAATATGACGTTTGAGGTAATGGATGAGCTGAGCCATTTGTAGTATGGTAACGAATTGAGTTAGCTTTCCTCTTTTGTGGACTGTTAGCATGCTAGCATTGTTTTCTTTATTTGTTTTGTCAGTTTAAGAACCTAAGATGCTCAAAATGTTAAGTCGTAAGATTTCTTCCAAACAATTCCCATTAAATTACTGTTACTCCGTCAAAAATTTGTAGCACACCAAATCCAAAAAGAAATATTTGCTCCATGTCTTTCATCAATAGTGGGTACTTTAATCTTTTGTGCAGCTCGCTGAATCAAATTTGAATCAATCTATTTATAAACTCTTGTTGCTTTATGCTTGAACAGTTGTTTATTTGTTAAATATAAAAACTGTATCAATTTCTGTCTGCATTTGTCCTCTGATATCATTATATTGGTCTTACGCACTTTGCCATGCATTCATGTCCTAGAATGCCGGGATGCAGTTATTTCAAAATAATCTGTGTTAATATCTGGCTTGGCGGCCGCTATGAGAAATTTTATCTGACCAACATTATTGAGTTCAAGCCATTAGAGTATGTTTTTTTGACATTATTATGTTGAACAGTATTCCTGGTTGTGTGACTTCTTTTCTAAAAGATATTGTTTACAGATTAAAGAAAAAGGCCTTAATATTTGTCACATTCACGGAAAATGAAGAGAGTGCTTAAATGATTTGGTGATCAATATAGAAAGTTTTTCAGTGAGTAGCCTTGACATGATTTGCTAATTGCTCAGCTTTCAACAAAATTTAACAATTTTTCCATTATCAGTGGCGATTGATTCTTTGCTTCAATCAGTGAAATTCAGGTACCTGTATTTTTTTTTTCCTTTTAGGGTTTTTCAAAGCAGATAATGAAACAGTGCCATCACTAATTAATCCCCTTTTTAGCAATAAAATGGACACTAGATATATATACAGCCTAATGGTGGTGACATCCTCTTTGAAGAGGGATTGCCAAGCATCAACAGTGTAGGGTGTGTCAAAGGCCCTATAACAAAATTGTCATTTTAATTAACTAAAACATAAATGTCCTTAAATATTCTTAATCTTCAAGAGAAAGGGCAAAAATAACTAAAGACATTGATATTCAAGTTCGGACCATTTATCTAGAAGTCATTTTGGTGTCAAATTATCAGTCCATGAAATCCAAGTCACAACTTCTCAGCTATACCTCCAATCTGTTTCAAGTGGTCACATCATGTTATATTTAGTTATTTACAGTCACTTTTGCAAACCTCACATGATTTGATTTTTTTTTTAGTGTGCACTTGTCTAATGACGTACATACTTTTGCAAAAATTGAAATACATATTTTAATGTACTGAATGCATACATTTTTATATTTTTCATGATAGAGTATATACTTGTGACCTCTACAAGAATGATAACAGAAGTGTCTAAGTATAACAACTTACATCCATATATTATTATTCTAGATGGGTGGTGTTGAGAAATTTCAACTTTCTGATGGAACAAATGTGAAAAGTGATGGGAAATTAACAAAGCAACATTTTGTTTAGGTAATGTTTGACCATTCTGATTGTACTTTTGATTTGCTTCCGGCTTGAACAGTTCAAGCAGAAGACCCCTATCAATGACATGTTTGGGAAGCCAGCAGTCACCGCAGTCGACAGCTCTAATCCATGGTGGACACTGTTTGAAAGAGCCGTAAAGAAAGCTGGTGGAAAGTTAAGCAAGCCAGAGATCTTTCCAGCTGCAACAGATGCTCGCTATTTCCGTGATCTTGGAATACCTGCAATTGGATTTTCACCAATGGCAAACACTCCTGTACTTCTCCACGACCACAACGAGGTTCATTTCAACTTTTCATCATGATCTTTGTATTTTTATTTTTATTTTTCAAATCTAGGTTGAGATTCTTAGGGTGAACTTGAAAATGAGTTCGGACAACTTTTAGAGATCTGCTTTTTGCATGAAATATACTCAATCCAAACTCGTTTCCAACACCCTTAGTGGTCCCAACTTTAGGCAAAAGCAGAAAACAACTTATAATTATAAAAACAAATTAATTTTTCAGGAATCTAACAAAAGTACGCTTCCTAGAAAAAATGTTTTCAAAGTTGATTTAAGTGAAAAGCCCATTTTTAAAACTCGTTTCCAAACAAACCCTTAATTTATCTGTAATTGTGCTGCAGTTTCTCAGCCAAGATGAGTATTTAAAGGAATCAAGATATATGAGTCGATTATAAGAGAGCTTGCCTCATATGATGAGCAAACGAGGAATGATGAATCCAGGGCAGAATTGTGAGAGTGGCTGGGCATTTACCTGGTGATGCACTTTCCTTCCAACTAATGATATTGCGTTTTCTAGTATTGGGAAGGGTTATTAGTATTATAGGTTTTTATAATACAGCAAAAACATCCGAAACTGAAAATTGGAATCTGTATCTGTACGTGACTTGATGTTTTGAATAATAGTTTGCATACGCATATCTCTGAACAGATACAACAGACTTCAACCAGTATATGAACAAACTACAATGCATCTGTTTCAAAGTCTATGAGCAGGTGAACATGATGGGTACAACTGATGCACAGTGCCCAAGACCACCTTGTCAGATTGCTTGGTTTTGATGCAGAGCTTGATGAATGCACCGTGAACAAATATATTTGAATAGTCTCTTACCGATTCTAACCACATACAATCCCAATCCGAAACATCTGGGGTGTGGGGTATCCAGCATATACTTAATAAGAAAAAATCATATATTCATGAGCGCTTTTGTTTTTTAATAAAGCTAAAAATGTAAACATGTTACCAAACACCTTTCAAAAAACAGGTTTAATTAAAAAGTTATTTACAGTTTTTAATGCACAAAGATTGTTTTTTAAAATGCGCAAAAAATGTGTTTTTTTCTAATAATCGAGTTTACTTAAACCACTTTTCAGATTAATGCATTTTCAACACTACCTAAGGGTTCTAGACAATAGGAAGATTTGCATGTTGATGTTCAGGTTCACTGACCATCAACGTGAGAGAGAAAAATCTTCTATGTATAGACAACCTTATGTGTGACAAACACAAAATCTAGACAAAGAAAAAGCACCACAAAGTAGATACAAAATTAAATACTTTAATTGACATTTTATGTAAAAACAACTTAAAATCACTTTTATTCGATTCTCATCTGAAACTCCTGAATAATTACACACCAGCCCCATACAATAAAAATTTGTAAAAGGTTACGAAATTTGAAGTCATTTACATGTATGGCGACCAATGTTTCCCAAAACGGCATCCCCAAATAAATTAACTTAAGATACTATACCACAATTTTCTCCCTTGAAAAATTAAAATCTATTTAAAAAAAAACCCTTCCATTTGATCGATCACATTGTATTATAAAACTCACTCATGTGCATTCAAAGGCCCTGGACTTTTCTAAAGCGTTTTCGGACTGGTCGATCTGGTGCGGCAGCGGTGGTTGTGGCGGCAGCAGTGGTGGTGTTGCCTCGCTGGACTCCACCTCCCCCTTCTTCCAGTTCTACCACTTCTTGCTTCACCTGTCCACACAAAGCTGCAATGGTTGGAAAACGTGGTCTGTGGCCTTCCTGGTATGCAATGAATGATATATACTTTTTTATTTGTTCTGTATACACAATGATTTATGCACCAGTAAAACAACAATGAAACAGAGTGTAACAACTAAAACAACAATGATCACCAACTGGGTTAGCTGAACAGACAAGGTTCCTGTTTGTTTCTTGGCCTACTCTGAATCATAGCTTGAATTTCTAACTGGGAAATCGGCATGCTTTGAGTGACATATGATGTTTGAATTCATAGTTCCAATCAAAACAGGTCCAGCCAATCATGGCCTGACTGAGAATAGAATATTCAATCCATTGGAAGAATTGGAGAGAGCTGAAGTTACATTACTGAAAGAATAGGACACACATATTAAATGAGTGTGCTTATTGGATTGGACTTCTTTTCCTTGATGAATAATGCTCCCACATGAACCAAGCCTAATTGTGATACAGCCTAACCCAATCCTGATCTGCAACAAATTTGGAACTAAATTCGTTAAGATGTGAACGGAACTAAATTCATTTCAACAAACCAACAACTGGACCATTGAATCGATTCCATTTGAGATTTACTAAAAGACAATATGCTTTACAACTAAAAAAGAAAAAGAAAATAAAGATTCTGTAGTAGAGAAGATAAATCCAGTTAATATCAAGGACATAACTATCTATTATATGATACACACAACATGTATGTATATATATTAATTGATCAACTTGATTAGATTTAATATGGTTTATCGAGACATCACTTAAACTCGAACCAAGCTATCAGACCTTCAAACCAGGCCCAAAGAAAGTCGATTTGGATTGGTTGGTTTTTCAATTTGTACAAATTAGGTGAAAGGTATAATCAAGACCCTTGGATTCAATGATTGAAAAATTTAGAGCATACATTAATGGCGTGAGAGGCAAATAGCATATTTCAATGACATCAGGACTAAACAAAGGCCACGTATTTTCAGCAGACGGCAACGAAATTCAATCTAACATTGTTGATGGTTCTCAAGATTATATCTAGCTTACTAAATTATAAGATTAGAGCTGTAACTTGATGGAAAAAAAAACAGATTTTATAATCACATATATAGTAGGAAAATACTTACATCTTTAGAGAGGTCTCTAGTATGAGGATTGTCAAGACCGACATGATCGACGTGTGACAGGCCCATCTTGCTGTCTAGCAGATGTGAATTCTCCATTGATGGATGCTCAGTAGAATTACATGTTGCTTTTTCAAGTTGAATCTTCAGCTTCAGCACGTGAGATTGCAGGGCGTCAATTCTCCAAAGGATTTGCTCAAGAGAATCGTCATCTTTCCTAAACTCAAGCACCGGTGGATCTTGATTGTCCTCGCTATCGTCAACAAAGTAAGCACTCTGTTTGACTGTACCCAAAGCCCCAATTTGAGTATAAGCAAAATTGAATAAGCAGTGTTGAAAATTAAATCAATAAAAGGTATGTCAAGATTCTAAAATTGGTATTCAGGAATGAAACTTCCCAATTGAGCTAATATGGGTCGAATGAAGAATGTATATCATCAAAAACAGAATATGATGTCACATTTTACTGTCACTCAATTATTGTTGGGAGTCTCACAGAGAGAACCAAAAAGACAGATTCCACTGAACCAGTCAATACTTGGAACCATCTGATAATGAATGTCGATAGGAACTTCTAAAACTGACAAGTAACCAAATATTTGCATGTTTTTATAATACAATAAATTCATAATACATTTGTGTAAAGACATGCCATTGGTAACAAGCAGCAATAGAAGACATGTATGTGCAAAAGTGAGATGATTTAAATGCATTTATCTATCTTTTTAAAAATCAAATGGGGTGAGAGAGGCTCGAACTCTCGACCTCAGGATAACTCAGACAGCTATGAGACCTACGCGCTAGCCAACTGCGCCACCACCCCAGTTGCTGAATGAAATATTATCCTATACTCTATCATCAATACCTCCAGACTCTAGGGTAATAAATAAGGGATAGATAAAGTTTACAACAAAAATGACATGAAAAATATGTCCTCTTGTAGTATGTTTGTGTTTCTTAGAACAAACAAAAAGAGAAATGGAGTTCATGGTTATTTATGGCAAAACATATTAGATTGAGTTCTTAAATTGATCCAAATCAATTATATATGCTTTATGTGCTACAATATCACATATCTGATGCACGAAACCAAGGAGTCACTCTTACCTCGTTCACCAAATTCATGAACAACGGAGAGACCATCAACTTTCAGTTTCATATTTTCTGCAAGATGAAAAATACGTTTACATATTTATTGCATAAAGATTTGGAGCAATCCAAAAATGCTTGGAACGAGTACTACCATAGAGAGAAAATAAATTGTGATTCGACATGTATGTTTTTACATCAATCATGTCCTCAATTCTTTTCCTTTTTCTTCTCCTCATCAGTTGTTCGCTATTGTTCTTTTCAATGTCATATTCCAAAAGTTCTCTATCATATTTTGATGCCTGATGGTATAATTCTTTCACCCGAAGCTCCACCCATTTGCATCGCCACTTCAAAGGATTGATGAACCTTCTCCAATCATCTGTCAATCTTTTCTTTCTAAAAAAATAAACAAAGTACTCATTTGAAACACGGACACCATAATAAAAAGAGCTCATGGGCATTAATTAAAAAATCTTAATTCCACATCAAACATCCAACCAAAAGAATTAGCATGCAGCATGCCAAATGGAGAGCATATATATTTATTTTTCATTATTATAATTTCCTCAAATTTTTTCATTATTAGGCTACTAAATGGTTCATACATAAATTCTAAATAATGTAATAAATGGCATATCGAAATAAGAATCTAACCTATCACAATAACAAAATTAACTACCATGAAACTATTCCATCATTTTCTCTATCTTTCTATAAATTGTAACACATCAGTGGAGTTGTCCTCACTCATTCGGATTTGCATCCAAGGAATGTACAAAGTACAAACACAAATAGTTTTCCTGAATAGCTATTCCTATCATACCTTTCTTTTCCAATTCCTAAACCAGGGGCTATAATAAGAATCTATTCTCAAAAAATTGTCCAGTTTTTCAATCTGATGTCATTGAGTTATTCCATTTAACAAATAACAAAAAGTGATCCGAGGTAACCAAAATGGAATAAGCATATCAAATCCAAAATTACATCAGTTTTTCATTGGGTTCGCTATTCACAAGAACTACTTATATGATCTACTATAGAATAACTGGATTTACATACAAAGCAAGGAAGAAATTCAAATAGCATGTGAAATCCAATTCAATTAACACAAAAATAATTTAAAAAACCCACGAAATCTTCTTCATCTAAGAATAAGTTATACCCGAATAACCCATCAAAACCGTCGCGAAACTCCGAATCCACCTCGTCGTCATCATCGCTCGAACTCCCCGTCGACGAAGACCCCGACGAGGATGTCGTCCCGTCGAACGAGCTCGACCACCCGGACTCGTCATGGTCGTCCTCATCGTCGGATCCCGACCGTCCCTCCATGTCGAACGGTATGTCGTCGTCGTCGTCGTAGGTGCTCTCACGTTTCATGATTAAAACCCTAATCTTTTCAAAGATATCGAAACAGATTGATGCAAGAACAAAAAAATCTTTTAAAAAGGGGAAAAAAAATCTTCCCGACCAAATAAAGAAATCTTTAATTGAAGAATTCAATTCCAAAAAAAAAAAAAAAATTCTACGCATCGATTGAGTATTCGAAAATCGAAAATTAAAACCCTAGATTAAAAAAAAGGGGGAAAATTAGTCCTCAAACGAGAGAATTTTGCGAGCGAGATGGACGGTTCGCAACGGAACCCGATAAAAACGGAATCGGGTCGGGTTTGCGGGCCGGGCCAACCTTTTTAATGTTTTTCATGTGCAACTTACCTATTTTTATTTTTTTTAAATTATATAAATCATCGTATATAGAAATTTCAAAAGCAGAACTATTTTTATTTATTTATATTATATTATATTTTTTGATGTTAAGGTAGTTTATACACCACTTATAGGAATCTCAAAATTATTGGTCTAACAACAATGGAAAAAAAACACAAATAATGAAGGTGTTGTTATTCATAGATAAATGGTAATTAGAATCATTAATTTACATATTAATTAGCACGGGTTTCAAATGATTATGCTTGAATGTTTTTAAGTAATTTATTTATTTTATTAATGAGCTACTAAAAGATGTCTCTCCAATTTAAGCATCAATTAGTGAACATCCTTCCTGCTTAACTAATAGTAGTGATAGATTAAATGGGCTTAGTTAAGTCCGATTATGTTGAATTAATATTGAGTTGATTTTCAGTTCTTCTTTAAACACATTTTAAAAAATTTACTAGGTATTTAATCTTATATGTAATAGAGAAGGACGAAATAAGAACTCTAAATGAAAATTTATCGTTAGAACTACATAGACATCTATCTTTTTTAGTTCATATCCATTGAATGGTTATAAATCCATATGCATACAAATTATTTTCTTTCATTTTATTTTTCTATCTCGAATGATGTTTTCATTCAATTCGTTTCATAGATTTATTTTTCATGCGAATGATCAAAGTTCATGGAGTCTAACTAATAACGATCAGTTATCAAATGATTGAACAACCATAAATCAAAGTTAGAAAAGCTAAAATAGTTAGTCATTCACAACCACTGGCGAAGTTTTCTCAAAAAATTAAGAATTAGTAATCATTTTAAGAAATCGAATTGAGTCTATAAAAGAATGAAGAACTCGTCCTCTTTCTTTATCACTTGTGAGTTGTGCAATCTCTCGAAAAAGTTAATTTATATTAAACATTAAAGATAATATATTATTAACAATGTTAATAGCTTAATTAACTCTTCTAAACTAATGCAATAAAAGGGACTCTCATTCGTACATAATTGCAAACCATATTGTATGCCCCAACCACCTAATTCAAATTGTCAAAGATTGTATTATATATGCCTTTCTTTTTCTATTTCTCCATGCAAAGAAATAACATCAAGGCTTTGACATAATTTCCTAAATAGCCATCTCTTAATAAACTCAAAATTTGAATGCATTACAGGTACACCTCACATAGTCACATGTTTTGCCTCTATTAAATAATATTGGATTCTATATACCTCACTCACACTTTCTGTGCCTCTAAAAATATAATATATTACTTTGGATTGATTTCCCCTTTTTTTAATTTCAGTTGGTTGAAAACAATGAAAACCATCAAATACAGGCAAGATTTTGGTTCATAGAATATCAGAAACTCTGCATTTCTAATATAACTTTTTAAATATATATTTTTGCATGATTTTGGCTTAAAACATAACATTATCAGAACATTAAAAAAAAGGCATAACAAAATACCCAAACTGTCCAAGTAGGGGCACTTTAGTAATCTTTTACCCACTCCACATGTTCAAGTTTCTCACTGACACTTTATGAACATTTGGATTTGGACCAAAAAAATCATCAACAATAATTGTCAAGAAAAAAAATCTGTCGTACATTTTGTTCTGTTTTTTTCTTTGACAATCTTTTAACAGTGTCTCAGGCTCTTGGAAGAGAAGGCATGCTCTCATACTTCATGTAATGTTTCTATGTGGTTCTCTCTCTCTCTCTCTGGTTAATGATTTTATTTTTCTGAAATGTTGATGTTGTTTTTATAGAATGGATGTTTTATTTGATTGGGTTGATGCTTCTGTCATTGATTCATTGAGTTTTTGATCTGTTTCATAAGATGGAATATGTAGGGAATTGGTTCTCATCCAGTTCAGCATATGGTAATCAATTTGTTTATTGTATTTTTTTTTTTGCATGTTGTTTCTTCTTCTGTTTTTTCTCATCACCATTCGAACATGATTTATTTTATATGAATAGATATGCCTACATTTTCGTTAAAAAAATGCTTATCGTATTTTTATAATGTATTTTATGTAATAAAAAATTATTCTCACTGAACTATCATTTGTTAGCAAATATGGATTTTGTCTTTTTTAAGACTGTCTATATAGATTTTTTTTTCTCTTTGGATGATTTATAAGTCTTTTTTCCTTTTTCTTTTTTACTTATGCTTCTTAGTTTTATTTTGGTTGGTTTACTTTTTGTAATTTTTTTTATGATTCTTCATTTTCTGTGAAAATTGTATGTGGATCATCTGCTTTATCATATTTTTGTTTTATGTTTTCACAGGTTATATTTGTGTGTGTGTGTGTGTATTTGTCGATATGGTCGAGATATGTATCAATATTGTTACATATATTATCAGGCGTTTCTACATTTTTCATGTGTATGCTTAGAGAAAATTAATCTTTTTCTAATGTTCACATGCTTATAGATTGATTTTTTGTTATTTATTTATTTCTGTCCTTTAATTTTCATATTGATAAATTTTTACTTATTTCTTTATGAAGCATATATTGACCAACTTGAGCAAACTACACAAAAAATACAACCACCAAAGTGTATTAGCTCAAGATGTTACCCATATGGAGGTATGTTTTCTTGATAATTCTTATGTTGAACTGTTCTTTCTCTTAATTATTTTGGTTGCGAGGGTTTTTATTTTTCTTAAATATGTGTTCATTCATTAATAGATTTTTTTTTGCTAGAGATGCCTCAACTAAAATGACAT
Organism: Acorus calamus; assembly: GCA_030737845.1. Lineage (NCBI taxonomy): Eukaryota > Viridiplantae > Streptophyta > Magnoliopsida > Acorales > Acoraceae > Acorus > Acorus calamus. The sequence goes on from CM060867.1 coordinate 589,094, forward strand.
TTCTAATTGGAACATGATAGTCTACATAAGAAATGTCATTTTATTTCCAATTATTTTTATTTTATTTTTTTCGATCTTGTATATTTAGAATGTGTAGATATCACAAGTCAGTCTCTTATTGAAGATTTATCATCTCGTAATATATACATGTCATTAAAGAGATAGAATCAAGATTGATTGCTTTTCAATGTGACGTCACATAGTAGCACATGAGATTATGTTAGTCTTTTTTCACCATTATTGTCACATGTCATCAGTCATACTCATAATTAAAGTGTTATTATTCGTTTCTGCATTTTTTTAAGTACAACAATATCTTATTTTTCCCCTTATTTGATTTTGATATCATGTTTCCTCATCTCATCTTTACAGTGGCATTGACTCATCAAGTTCATCACAACAGAGGGAACCAAATTCGAACAACCCCTTTAACATGATCACTTGGAGAACAAGATTCATGGAAACCCTACAATTCCATGGAACCCCCCCAAATGCAGGTCCTTTGAATCACGCGCTCGCTCACGATCAAGAAAACGCTTTTCTCCGACTCCCAATTCCACCTACAACTAGGCCCATGTGTCCCTTCACGCCAACAATAGCGCAGTGGGACGCATTTCTTCGAAACAATTCAAGTCGATCATCACAAGATGCAAACACGTTCAACTCTATGAGTACTCCCCCATCACATCGCAATCCATCTAGTCCAATTTGGTCATCGCAACACACAATGATGGCTCGTATAGCGCAGATGCGAGCTCTTAGAGCATCTGGCATATCGTTTCAAAACAATGCACATTATGATTTGGCTAATCATTCTAGTGGATCATCACGAGGAGAACGTGTTGCTAGGCCTAGTCCTCTTAGGCCAAATGTGGCTAACCTTGTTGGGCAAACCAAAATGGAAAAATTTTCAATGAAGTTGAGGAGTGGTTTGGGTGGGAAGGCGCGCGATGGGTGAATATGCCAAAGTTTGGATCGATCAATGTATGCGAGAGTGAAGATGCTTACTATTTTAAAGTTGCGGTACCTGGAGTTGAAAGAGGTCCTAGTGAGTTCTTTCTTTTTATTTTGTATTAGATTTTTAATATTACACGATATCAATGAATTACATGGATTTATTTTGTTTCTTAATATTTCGAGTTCTTATTTAATTTTGTTGATTTGAGAAGATTTAATCAGATAAAAATACTTATATTTATCAAAAGAAGAAATAGTGTTCCTTGTATATATAGTTTGTATACATGGAGGGAGAACATATAGTCTGTTTTGTATCATATCCTCTTTATGTGAAAATCATCATCTATATATGATAGTGTAGCACTGATGAATCATTTTGCTTTGTATGTCAAAATGCATTTAGGAGAATCTGCCATTGCTGTAATGGATTTGTTTTTGTTTTTCTTCCAAGTTCTGAAGGACAGCCATTAAAAAAAGAAGTTGAAGAGTTTGTTCTACAAGCTTGACATGTTTTTATTTTCTTATAAAATAAGCAACAATCCAAAAATAGTTCTTCAACCCTGATTTTTTTTAAAACATGTTCAATTTTGGTTTCTGTATATTTATCATGTTTCCATATGATTTGTCGCCTTCACACTTGACATATATGCAAGCTTGCTTCTATTTCTCGTACTAATAATTAGAATACATTTAGGAAACAATCTAATTATCTCATATCATTGTAGAATGTACACTTATCGTACCATCCATCTTTCCAGGCAGCTTCAGTTGGGGATTAAAAAGAACGGGAAGGTCACAATTCAAGGCAATATAAGGCTTGGCGTCAAGAGGATTCGGAGAAAGTGTCCCAAAGGCACGCTTTTCGTCCGTGGTGACCGTCTCTTCAAGCCGGTCAGCCAAGGCGGCTTCAAGCCCGGCCCGTTCAACCGCTCCTTCCGCCTGCCCGGTCCCGATCGATCCGGGCCGCTCTATGGGCCGGTTTGGGGAGGATGGGATCTTTGAAGCCATTGTTATGAAACATGTGGAGGGAGGAGTAGAGGCTCCCTAGCACTGCCTTGCTTCTTCATATGATATGGACATATGGTTATCTATTTAGTTTTTATAAAAGAAAGTGTTGAAACTTGAAAGGGAATGTAGTGAATACCTAAACTAAGGAGTCTTTGTGTGTTTTTTTTTGTTGGGGAATTAAAGCTTGGTATTTGTGGTGTTATGGTGGGGGATATCATGTATTATGTTGTATAGCTTTAATTTTTGTGTATTGGTTAATTAGTATTTTGCATAGAGATATTTTTTTATATCTTAGGCAGCGTTTAACATTGAGATTTAAAAATTGTCACAGTTTTTTAAAAGCATTGATTTAGGTGAATAAAAATATTGTCATAGTTATTTTTAAAAGGATGGATAATGTCAATATCCATGGAAAATGATACATTCGGTCTTCGTTTACTGTTCCATTGTAACTCACACTCGCTTTGATTTTTTTTTAAATATATATAGTTAGGTGATGAAATATTTTTACCAAAAAGATTTATATACTAATACATATTTTTTTAACATTTTTTTATAATGAAATACATATTGAGATAGTAAAATATATACCGCGGTAGGTGATTGTATTCACTGCGTTAGTGACGTGGTGATCCCAAATGGGCTACAAAATATTAATGGCAGCGTTTGGTTGCGCGATTGTGCAGCTTTTACGATTGCAGAAAGTTGGTTCTGCAATCGTGCAACCAAACAGTTTTGCAATTGCGTAGCTTTCTGCAAACAAATTTCAGACAAATAGTATACCAAAAGTTGCGATTTGAGAAAGTTGAGGGGAGGCAGCTTCCTGCATAATCAGTTTTTGGTAAAGCGATTGCAATCGCTTTACCAAACGCTACCTAGTGAATCAACACCCGATTATCCATTGGAAAATGTCAAGACTCAGTCATTTTGTACAGTCCAATACACAGATGACATATATTTTTATCCATTGAAAATTTTAACGATGTATATACCTTGTCTAACGATGCATATGATTCAATAGATTTATAATAATGCATATATTACTATAATTTGGACCATAAAAAAGACCGAGTGTAATAGCACCCTATTACCCATTAGATAATGTTAAGTAGTGTTCCAAGACCACATGCATTTTGAATTTTTTTAAAATAGTATACATCATTTAATGAGATACATGTTTTTATAAAAAAATGAAGCATATATTTTAACGAATTGCATAAATGCATATATAAAAAATGTAAAAAATTATATCAAAACATATATATCTTACTAATATGAGTATATGGTTTATTATTTTTCTATGGACGCACATGAGACTCGAGTTAAGGCTTTAAGAAAAAAAAATTGTATATAACATGATCTTATAACCATTTGTGTTACTGGGCCTTTTCAAGGAGCCTATCAACGGCCCAAAATGTGGGTTAATGGAGAGTTGCATCCCTAATGTAGCGACGCGTGTTCTTCAGTTTCTCTCTCGTCTCCATCTGAGGCATAAAAGGAATCCCCAAAAAAAAATTTGAATTTCGGCCCAAAAAAAGGTACGTTTAATAAATAGCAGTTTGTTATATTAAAATTTTGAGTGGGTTTGTGATAATCAGTCGCTTTGTGTTTTAGGCGTTCATATCGCCTACAAAGATTGCTGATTTTCAATTTTTATTATTTATTTTTACATACTTGTTTGAAAATTGTAAGTTTCGGTTTCTCTTGGTATTCATGTTAGGGTTTCATGGTTTTGTTTTTTATTATTGAATAAATTATTGAATTTTTCTTTCTTTCTTTTTTTGTGAATTTGAAGAATGAAAGGCAGACCTATTTTGGGCAAAATAATAATAATAATAATAATAAAAATGGGCTTGAATTCCCCCCAAAAAATTTCGTTGTTGATGAAGACCCTTTGATCTCTCTTGTAATTTTGTTGTTATTATTATTATTATTATTATTGGCATGATTGAGTCTTGTAGTGCTTGTTAGCAGTTTATGATTCATGGGGGTTTTTGAGAACCCTTGCTTTTTAGATTTAGAATTTTTCAGAAGGAGAACTAGTGTATGTGATATACTGGTATTGATATATAGAAATTCATTGAAAACCATTTTGGGTTCCCTAACATAATTATAAAAAAAACATTGTTTGGCAATATTACTTGTCTTGGTTTTATGATCTTGTAATTTTTTTTGCCCAAGATGACTCATCCAAATTGTTGATTTATGGTTATTTAAGAATCCATGATTTCTAGATTTAGAGATTCTCATAAAAGCATCTTTGTTGGAAAACCTTTTACGTATTCTTGTTAGCATATTGTATATGAACAATTCTTGTCTGGCAATACCACTTTATAGCTTGCTTTAATGATCATGTAATGTTTTTCCCTAAATGACACACCCAAATCATCAGATCCATCCTTCCAGGATTTTAAAAATTTTCCCTTCACCAAATGGGTTTTAAATCTTCATTTAGTCTGTGATATTGGCTTTTGTGTGTCCAATTATGAACTCTCCTAACATATGATCCATTAAGTTGAACTGTTGCATTTGCCTTTGTTTGCAATGATAGATGCATATTTGGAGTACCAATCAAACACCATCATTCAAGGAGATATTTATAACCAACAATCATGAATAAGAAATTGATTAGTTTATCAAAACAAATAACACCGTGAATCGAAGTAGAAAAGACATCAAATAGACATACAATCTCGCAAGAAAAGTTTTACATTATTCGGCAAAAGATTGCCTACATCCACGAGAGGGAAGAGAGAAATCTTCACTATTTTTTTGGATTATAGACTGTGTATGGGGCTATACATCTGACTCTCTTTTTTAAACCATAGGGCTACCTCTCAATTGGTATGTGAAACTCTAACTCACAATGTAGTATAAATAGATGGATACATTACCACAATGCCCCTACACTTAATACAGAAATTAAAGAATTGCTTTTCTAATGTAAAAAATGCATGTGCACAACAAAAAAAAAAATAGATACCTTGTTTCCAATCATAGTGGCAAACAAATTTTCGACCTTGGGGACTTCTGATATGCAGAACGGAATGCAAGACATAAATTAACAAGGAGTATTGAGATTGACTCAATCTTCTTCCTTCAATACTGATTACTGTTACTCTGCAATACTTGTCCTTTCACCCTGGTAATTCATATCATATCCGAGAGACTCGGGGGTTGTCTGTATGTTTCTGTTTCTAATCAGTTTTGATATTGTAACATGTTTGATTATATTCTAAAGTTTTTCTGATTTGGTATTCAGATTCCACTCTTTAGTGTAAGCAATCCTTATATGTCTAAAAACTTTACCCTTTCATTAATTCCGACGCATGTAAGAATTGTTTCTCACTGAGTGCCTGTGATATATTTTTTCTTACTTCTTTAAGAATCATTAGCTTACTTTTTTGTTTATTTTGTGCACAAGCTCAATGCAAAAGAAGAGGAAGACAAAAAAAGATTCTCCTCATGGAGGATCCAAGAAGAACAGGGGGATTTTGGACCCTGATGATGTGGAGGTGATCCCATTGAATTCTCGTTTCAGTCCTCTCGGATCTCCTGCTCAAGAAACACATTTCTTTGGAGCCTCCGATTTGTCAACGCCGGCTGGGCTGGCCCTTGCATCTGCCCCTAGGATTGAGCAGTGGAATGCGAAGTCAAGGACTTATTTGACTGGTACTGCACTGTCCGGCAAGTCTGGACCACCCGTTGGGTCGTATGACATTGGCGAGAGTGATGATGCTTATCTCTTCCGAGTGTCTCTGCCTGGAGTCAAACGAGAAGCTGGTAATTTCAAATGTTATATATGTTGCTTCTATTGTTTCATTGAGTTAATGTTTGAACTGTTATATCATACTCAGAAAATCTAGTAAGAATTTGTGATCTAATTTATTAGAAAACCTAACTAAAGCTAGTAGATTATTTCACTGTATACAGGCATTGTAACTTTAATTTGTGGTTGAAAGATCGACTTCTTGCAACATCAGGGTTCAGAAGTAATGAGTGAGAGAGGAGCAACCGAGTAATTTACCTTTCTTGTTGCTTCTAGTTTAACTGTTTGGAATAGTTTTTTAGTAGAACAGATTTTGTGAAATCCAATTTCTGAAAGCAGGTCTAAATGTGTGTCTCTTTAGAAGTCTTTTCTTGAATAAGGTTTTTTGTACAAGTTGTTGTGTATACATGGGGTTATGTGGGCTTGAGAAAGTAAGTTAAGTTTCGGAGTAATCTGTGAAATTATGTAGAAGATGTGGTATCTTGTGGTTTTTCTGGTATCCATTGAAGAATTTGCATATTCGCATGAAGGATTTTACAGATTCATTATGATCTGCACGTGTCTATTGGCTATTTGCCCAATCTATAACAAAATTGATTTGAAATTTTGTGTTGGATATGCAGCAAAGATTTCAGTTGCAATCAAATTTCACGCTGAAACAGCTGCAGCACATACATACACGCCCCCATCATGGTTTTAGAACATCTGTATTAGGGCTTATTGTCTTTTAATTCTGCTGATGTTGACTTTTAATTTGATGACTGGCGATGTGATATTGGAATCGAGAATAATACCAAAACTAATTTCAATACCTTAAATCTATGCTATATTTAGGATGCTCGGTGAATGAAGCTGAATGTTGGGCTGCTAGAAAACAATTTTAATTATACAACATTGTATTTTTATATGGTTGTTAAGAACAAAAAGTGGATGTTTGGCAGAAGCATAAGGTTTGTACTGGGGCTTAGGAATGAACTTCATCAAATAGAGCAATTTGGAATAGAGTGGTTCTTCATGTTATCTGACGATTCTAATATAGCCTTTATTTGGATTCAAAATAAGTGGTGAAACAGGGAATAGAAATAGGACTTATACTGAATTTGTGATGTTTGTTATTTGGCTGGGTAGATTAAGTTGAAACAGTTACGAGTGTAAATCATGTGGGTTGATCTACATGAAGATGTTCCCTCGCATGCTTCTACCACCTTACAAATTTGATCAATGGACCAGTCAACAGAAGGAATTAAGTCGAGGCCTATCTCCTCAATGCTGTATAATTTGAAATATGGGCCTCCTAGTCTCCTAAAATCCTGAATAGATGCTTAACATTACGACATATCATTTTACCCCTAATCTTTATTCTCTGTAACTAAAGTCTGAATTGAGGGAAGATGTAAATATGGGGAATAGGTCGTGTGGGGCTCTCCCCAAGTGAGAGGTAGGTGTTGTATAGATGACACCTCAAGCATGGAATATACTGAAAGAATGACATATACTGACCTCATGTTGTGCTGTCCCAACATGATTCTTGTTGGAAATTTATAGGCTTGTTTTGCTAGTTAAACAATGAAAATCAGAATAAGTTTTCCAACACTTATTTTGAATCCAAACAAGGGCTTAAAGAACAATACTAGGAATACCATGTCTAGATGAGATTTAAAATGGGTATGCATTGGCTATCATACTTTGCAGACTCATCTCTACTGTTCTGCTCTTTTAATTAATCTCAACCTTCATTCAACCAAAGCTATTAGTCCACTGTCTTTATTGTTTGTAATGTTTTCCTTTTTTGTATTCATATACATTATCATGTACAATTCTCCTCGTCATTTCCTTTCTTAAGCATATGCAGTCATGCACATACATATGTAGTTTGATTAATTTTTTCCTCTCCTGTTAATGCGATCTAGTTATCAATGACAAGAAACTAACATATTTGGTCACATGTATCTGCCCATGCATGTGGTCCACTTCTGGTTTTTGATACTTGGGAAAATAAATCTGCTTGAAGTTTGTGGATTGGTCTTTGACAATTGACCAATTTTTTCCCCTTTTGGTTTTAATTTTGTTGCACAAGTAAAATATGTATTGTGCAATTGATACATATTCAATTCACTTAATACATGAATTTCTTAGCAAGACATGTATTTGTTCAGGAGGCATGGATTTATACAGGAATTAAACTTTTAGTGAGAAATGCGCATTTAACATGCGAATTAATCAATAATCCAGGCTTGTTCAGTTGCGAGATCGAAAAGAGCGGGATGGTCCACGTAATGGGGGAGACAAAGACGGGCGGAGCGAAGATAAAGAGAAAGGTGAGGAGCGGAAACCAGCTGGTGCAGCACAAGCGCGTCTTTGACATGATCACGAGCAACCTCTGCCCACCCGGCCCCTTCAAGGTCTCCTTCCGCCTGCCGGGGGCCGTTGATCCCAGGATGTTCACCGGAAACTTTGGATCTAATGGGATTTTTGAAGCCATTGTTATGAAATACGGGGGTTCTTGATCTTTCCCCCTTCTAATGTGTCTTCTTATGTGGTGTATGGAATAAATTTTATTTTGTGTTATAGTGTGGATTGAAGCAGCTTTTGAGCTGCATTTTTTTTTTCAAACTTGATAACAGGTTGCTCATCACTGCAATAATTATAACAGGTGCATGACCATCTTGCAGTTTTTTTCTACTGATTATCATTATTTGTCTTTCATTATAAATTAGGATAAGAAAGAACAGGCATATCATCATCATTTTTTTTTGTTAGCCATTGAAGTTTTATCCTCATGACATAAGATGTTTTTTTTCTTCTTTTCTTTTTGTTGTTGTTTATGGGGGACATTGTGTTGGTGATCAATGGGGGCGTCATATTGTTACACCAGGTCCCTCCTCTCATATACTTCGATGATCTATATTTTGTTATTATATATATATATATATATATATATATATATCTTTTTCGTAAGTGGATTCATACATCTTTTTTTTTTGCTTGGTGATTCATACATCTTTATGAAATATATATATTTTTATGAAAAATCAAAATATTTTGGGCGCACGTGAAGCTACATGCCTTAACTGTATTTTTTACTTCTTAAAAGTGATTGGCAAGTTGCTTTTACATAAAATATATCAATTAAATTATTTTCATTAAAATGATTTTTGTACCAACTATGTGGTGCTAGATTTGTCTGTCACGGGCACGGCGGATGGTCGATAAACTTTAACATGGAAAAAACATCGATTCCATACACTCCGGCCATAATGTAATGTCATTCCTCAATTCTAATCGAGTATATGATTTTCTCAAATCAAATATATACTTCGTAAGAATGGCTATTTAATATTTTTCAGCATTAAAACCAAGCACAACAATTTCAACACACCATACAAATACAATCGACCTCTAAAACACCAGAGTGATTACTCCCACCCCGCTTGTTGGTAACCCCACTTCAAATTTTTTTTGGAGAGATAGAGGGGGAGGGGAGGGGGAGAGGAAGAGATCGAGGAGGACAACAGTGGACGGAGCTGACGATGAGGAGAACCCCTTCCTCTCTCACGTCATCGTCCATCCACTATCATCCTCCCTTATTTTATAACTTATAGTGTGAGACTATTCTTCACAAAATATATATCTTATTAGCTAAATAAGATCAATATAACGCACTTCATTTATCAAATAATCCTGGCATGAGTATCAGAATCAAATAACACAAAAAGGTCCTAAATTATCGGTCAACAGTGAGTCATATCTCAGACCCACCACATAAAAGGTTCAACACGTGTCTCTCTCTGGAAAACAAAAATTCAAAGAAGAGGTCTTCAGGCAGTTGACGCGGGCTTTAAAAAGTTTTAATTGTTTTTTTCAACAACAGAGGAGACTGAACGGTTAATAATAGGTGATGGTGTGTGTGTTGTGGGGAGTTACAACAGTTAAGGACCTCTCAAAACACCCATTTCAAAAACATGAAATTTAAACACTAACCAATTTGATATTCTGATTATACTTTTGAATCAAAACAAAGCTATCAGATGAAGCTGTTTTTGTTGCTCCTCTGTCTCATCTTCTTCTTCTTCTCCGGCGTTGTTGCCGGAGATCGGAAGATGGGAAGCCACAGATCATCTTCCAGGAGCACCTTCAATGTCAAGAGCTTTGGCGCCAGAGCCAATGGAAGGTCCGACGACAGCAAGGTCTGTCTGTCTCTCTCTCTCTCTCTCTCTCTCTCTCTCTCTCTGTTCTTCTTCTTCTTGGTTTTTGATGTCTGGGTTGTGATTGAATTCATCAGAAAGAGCTGATAATGGTGTGAACTTAGCTTAATTGACCATGCATTTTTATGACTGATCAGGCATTCTTGAATGCATGGGCTGCGGCGTGTGGATCGGGCGGTTCGACGAAGCTCATCATCCCAAAAGGGACTTATCTGGTGGGGCTGATGAAGTTCAGGGGGCCATGCAAGAACGTATCATCTATTACACTTGTGTTACAGGTAATGCTTGTTCATTCTCTTTAATTTTGTTATGGTTAAAGCAAATGTTAGTGTTAGTAATATTATAGCTAGTGCTTTGTTTGTACATACAGGGATACTTGAAGGCGGTGGAGGACTTGAGCAGGTACGGATCCTCTGATGATTGGATAGAGTTCCGGGAGATCAACCGGCTCACGATCACCGGAGGCGGCACGCTTGATGGCCAGGGCGCGGCCGCCTGGCCTTACAACAAGTGCCCTAAGAATTTCCATTGCAAGGTCCTCCCCACGGTACTGCTCATCCTCGTAGTCACAAAGTATTCTGAATTTTTCTAAATATTTTGATTAGATACTCAAATATCTATCAATAGAATGCACTTTGAAACTACACATTCATACCTCTCTATTCAATTTCAATAATAATTTTAAAAGAAAATCAATCTCAATTATCATCTCCATCTCTTGTTCGCCAAACTACGCGCTTATTAGTCGAACTAATCTCAATTATCATCATCATCACTATCTCCTATTAGTCGAACTACACATTAATTATTTTGAGAATCCCTGATCAATTTCACTAATTTTTCACATTTTAGAAATATCATCACCACCTTTCGCACCTAATATATAAAACTTTTTGTATTTATATCTCATACTGATACTAGAACATACACATACACATACACATTTAAAAAATAGTATATTTATCGCCATATTTTATGAATACAAATGTATATTTTCTGTACTGATCAACTAAATCCTCGTTGAACATCTGTTGTACACGAACTCTGTGGCGTCTTGCTTTTATTTGAGGCTTTGTTACATGGATCTTTGTGTGTGTTTTGTTTTTGTCAGTCGGTGAAGTTCGTCCGGATGACACACACGGTGGTGAGGGGGTTGACATCGCTGAACAGCAAGTTCTTCCACTTCGCGGTCCTACAGTGCGCGAACTTCCGCGCGATGGGGATCCGTATAAGCGCGCCCAAGGACAGCCCCAACACGGATGGCATCCACATCGAGCGGTCGTCTGGGGTGAGCATTTCCCAGGCGACCATCGGAACGGGGGACGACTGCATCTCCATCGGCCAGGGCAATTCCCAGATCACCATCCATGGGATCACCTGTGGCCCTGGCCATGGTATCAGGTATTAACATCATCACATCAATAATATCCACTTTTACCGTACGCCTGCTGTTTTATCATCACTTATATGATATCTTCAATAGTGTGGGGAGCTTGGGACGGTACCCCAACGAGGGGGACGTGAAGGGGCTCGTGGTGAAGGATTGCACGCTGACGGGGACGACGAACGGCCTGAGGATCAAGACCTGGGCGAACTCCCCCGGCAAGAGCTCCGCCCGTAACATGACCTTCGAGGACATTGTCATGAACAACGTCGCGAACCCGATCATCATTGACCAAACCTACTGCCCCTACGCGTCCTGCTCTTCTGCAGTGAGTGCTAACCGGTCTTATTTTTAGTCTCATTTTATGACGTTAAAATTGGACATGTTTTTGATGCGTAATCGATGCAGACTCCGTCGAGGGTGAGGCTGAGCGACATCAAGTTCAAGAACGTGAGGGGGACGTCGTCGACGCCGGTGGCGGTGAGCCTCGATTGCAGCCCCGGTGTGCCGTGCCGGAACGTGCACCTGAATGACGTGCACCTCGACTTCTCCGGTGGGTCGCCGGCGAAGTCGGCGTGCGATAACGTCCATGCCTCCTATAGCGGGACGCAGATCCCCCCTCCGTGCGCGTGAGGGGCGGCGCCCGTCGTCCTTGGCCTTAGTGTGACATAGTTTTGTGTAGGTTTTTATCTTTGTTTGTATCATTGTTGATACAATCATTGATTTCAATGAAGGTGATGTGGTTTGTTTAATATTTCTGTTGGGATCCAGGAGCGGACGTTAGTGATAGAGAAGTATTATTTTCAAAACTTTTTTTTTTATTTTTATCGTGGATAAAAAAGATTGACTGAGAGCCCATCATAAATAACATAAATAACGTTGTCCTAGATACATTGATAGTCGGAGATGATAAATAGATATTATATATGTTGTTATAATTTATAAACTAAATAATATAGTTTTTATTTTAAAATTAACAACTATACATGTTTGTTTATACTTCTTCGAAGTTATTTATATTAAAAATAATTTTAAAAATTAAAATATATAAACCGGATAATGATGTTTCTGAAATCATGACGTATTTTAAAGAAAAATATCCATTTCATCTCTGCCCAAGACAACAATTATTTACAAGATGGTGGGAAAGCATTACCACGTCTTATAGAGTCAAATGTTGTCTTCTTTTTTTTTTTTCTGTTTTTTATTTATTTATTTATGTAGGAGGGACCTCGTGGTTTATCCTACGATCAAGCTAAGAAGATTATATCTGTTTCTTTGTCTTGATTTACAAAAAATTCTTTTGAAATATCACTAACAAACAGGTAAGTTAACGTCAAAACTGAATTCAAGACTTATTCTTAACACAAATAAATACTGTTTTCTTTTAAAAAAAAACACAGATAAACACCGAATCGCTGTAAATATCATTGTTGGTAAGAGTTCCCATCACCACAGTCAAACTTCCTTACTTTTTTCTATCATATTTTCATGTATATCTACAATAAGAAATAAAATATTTATCATGCATTCCATGTACCAATAGAATTATGGAATATTGAGTGACATTACTAACCACGGTGCACGTGTTACGTTTAATATTATAAAAAAACTTATTTTAAATTTAAAAGGAAATGTGGTTGGTATTTAGATCAAAATATTGTTAAAAGGTAAAAAATTCATGTGTTTTTTTTTTTTTGGTGTTTAAATGAGAAATCAAATGTTCACGTATCACAATTGAAAAATGATACTTTTAGTATCTATCAAAACTTGGACCATAAATATTTTTATTTTTTTAAATAATAAACATCATCTGATGATTTATATGTTTAAATAAAAAGTGCACGTATATCGTATTATTTCGAATCCAAAGAACTTATTTTCAATAAATGTAAGAAAAATATAATAAGATATATGCATTGTTTAACGAAACGTGCATTTAATTTAAGACTGTATTTTGAATATTTAAAAACACATGTGAAAGAGCGCCGGTGAATCGGTGACAATTTATTCCCCCAAACGAAGCAAGATTGACATATTCGTAAAAACGCTGTCCATCAAAGGGCAATTCCGTCAACCCAAAAACCACCATCCCCCCCTTCAATTGATTCCTTTTTCGCGGTTCTTCGTTAAACCTCTACATGAAACCAAAACAGGCCCCTCCCTTCATAAATTCTCCCCTCTTTTTCGTTTGACCTCTGTTTGATCCACCGAAACCCTAACCCAAACAAAGCAGATCCAAACTTTACAGAGTAGTGATTTTGCCCCCAGATTTCATGAGGTAGTGATTTTGCCTTTAATTTCATGAGGAATCCTGAAAGCCATGGTGGGCCCCCAGATTGCATTGTAAGCAGATTATCCAGCTAACATGCTTGATGGTAGAAAATATCGATCTGGGATGGATAGGAGGATTTGGTTACTTGATATTTGAATTTTGGTCATTGGTACTATTTTAGCTTCTTTGTAGGATTCAGGAGCAAGTCCTTAGAGAACTGGGATTTGTGGATATATTTAAGAAAGTCAAGGTATTAGTTTTACTTGCCATCGAAGATTGTCTCAAAGTATTAAGTGATCTGGATTTGGTATCTTCCATTTTATTCTATTTTCCCATTCGTGGTGATGTGCCTTTGCATCCTCTAGGATGAAGAGAATGCAAAAGCCATCACGTTATTTGAAGATGTCGTTTGCCTTAATGATGCCATTGAAGATGGGGCAAGCGTCTCCACAGGTGAGCGTCGTTCTCAATGATCAGGGGAAATATTTTTTTTTTTTATAAATCCTGACGTGGATCATGTAGATACAGAATGACAGTAATATTGAAAGCAGTTCTCTTGCAGTTTTTTTAATGGAGTGGCTATTAACAAGTGCCATGTTTCCCCTTTTTAAAGCTTGCTGAGGTTTTTGCAAGAGATGATGTCCTTTCTGGCGAGTTGTCAGAATCTTGCATCTCGACCTTGGGTTATTGATGACTTGGAAAATTTTAAATTGAAATGGAGTATGAAGTCGTGGAAGAAGGCAAGTCTCTCTGTAGCAAGCTTGATGCTCAAATATCTTTAAGGGTTCATCCAGAAAGCACTTGTATGTTTTCTGTGGCAAGCGCTGACTAGCTTATTTGGTTGTCATGACAGGCTGTCATTTTTGTTGATAATTCTGGGGCAGATATCATTCTGGGTATATTGCCATTTGCAAGGGAGTTGCTCCGACGTGGTACACAGGTTTAGCTCACAACAACACCTCCCATAAAGATATTGATAAAACAGTAAATTATTTATTTCTGGTTCTTCTTTGGATCTCGACGAAGAAGTTTTCTTTGTGTGTGTGTGTGTGTGTTTGTGATTTATTTAATAGTTGTGAATAATAAGAAAGGCCACCCCATCATAGTCTGGTGATGTTTAAGATTTCAGGATGAGACTGGGGGATCTGTTGGGCTAGCACAAACTAGCCAGTAGACTTGAATCAGATTGGGTAACTGTAGTCAATGACACTCTCTGAGGAGGTGTTAATTATTGTGGATCCATGATCATAAGAGGGTTTTGATAACTGTAAAGGAATTTGAATGAGGTGTTCGGCCAGGCACTCATTGCAAGACAAGTTTCGACACCCTAAGTTTGCCCATGGCTAAATAGTTTTGAAGAGGGTGTTGTTACACTCATTTTTTTTACAATTTAAAATACAGTCTTACATATCTTATTAATAATTCAATGAATTATATAACTTGTTAGATGATGTATATATCTTGTAAAATATTTTTTTACATTTACTAAAAGTATGCTCATTTAACTTGAAATAGAATGATATGTACTTTTTATCAAAATATATATATTATTAGATGATATTTACTATTTTAAAAATAAAAAAAATGTGTAATCTGAGTTTTTTTTTATATATAAATCATTGAAACTAACATTTTCCTTTTGAAAATTGTATACTTTTACATAACGAACAAAAATTATGTATCTTTATAAACATAAGCTATACATAAGTTTTATATACCCATTACACAAAACCAGAAAAAACCAAACTATATCTACTAAAGTTCACATCTCACTCCAGAAAAAAGACATTTTAATATGATCAGCCCCAACATGAAATTGACCCACCACATTAAGAAGTGCAAGCTGTGCCCACTAAAGCCCAGACCAACCTGACTCTAACCAACCAAACACACCTTTTTCTTACCTAACCATGCACGTATGGCCTCTTATACGTGGACCCCTGCCACTTCAATACAATCCACTTTTTTTATTTAAAAAAAAACAAGTTGTCTTTCTGACCATCCAATTAAATTGTGAAAACATGAAAACAAATCCAAACTGGGGAAGAAAGACCTCGTGACGGGGGTCATTATCGAAGGAATAGGTTATCCGTGATTATGTGTTAAACGTTGGTATCACGGGTTAGCATTATCCAGTCCCCACCTCACCTGTACTCTTTGCATTCTGCCACCACCTCCGGAAACTTTTTTACACACCTCACTAATTGGCCTAGGGTTTCAACTTGGATGGACTCAACCTGACCAAACGTGATTTTTGGACAAGTTGAAATTTATGCCCCCATTTGGATTGATAATTAAATTATTATGATATTTATGTCTATTTTTGTACAAATAAGGATATGTTTTGAATTAATTTTTTGTTAGAAAATGTAATAATAAATTTTTTTTTATTGTTTGAATAAAATGTGATTGTGAGGTGGATATGAATTTAAAAAAGTGAAAAAAGATGACAGTTGATTTGACAGTGAATCCACATATTCTTTAAGATTAAATAACCTGTAATAATTTAAGCTCAGGAGTTAACTGAAATTCACTTACCACTTTATACCAGTTAATTATGGTATACAGATTCTAATTATTCCAACATTTTCAAACACCCATTTTAAAGTTATTCTGATTAATTCTCACTTATTCGAGGCGTATTCTCAAATCAAACGGGGGTTAGTGTTCATGTACAATATGAACCCTGGCATGAGGGGCGACGAATACAATCTGGACAGTTACATCAGAGGACATACTCTGGTTTCTTGCACCAATAACACGTGATCATGAACTGTTGCCTCAACTGATCCTGGACCTGGACCTTGGAGTTCCCAAAGGAATTGCTAGTATGGCTTGCTACTGAGTTCCAGTTCTCTTATCTTGTTGCTTTCTGATGGTGATGCTTTTGGGAAGACTGAGCTTGAGTTGACTCCTTAAATTGCTTCATGTGATACGTGCACTAGGATTGGATTTGGATGGAAAAAGAGTCAGGTTCTCGGATTTAATCCAATCATGATCGAGTCAATAATAAATTTAAGGGTTATTTAGTTTCCATCTCTCTAAAACAAGTAAATTATTAAAAAACCCCTTCAAAACGCAATATTATCATAAATCCCTTTTAAATGCTAACTGTATTTGTAAAAAATCCAAATAAGTTATTTTTTGACATAATATGTTATTAAATAATGAATTAACAATAATACCCTTACTAAAAAAAATATCCCAACTTGATGGGAAAAAAACCCTTTCATTAACCTAAACCCCTTTCCGTTAAATTTTTTTTGGGAGTACTAATTTATTTTTGTTTTGTTAACTGTTGGGTTTTACAAATCCAGTTAACATTTAAAGATAGTTTATAATGATATTATGTTTTATAGTATTTTTTTTAAATAATTTTCCTATTTTAGGAGGGGGATAAACTAAATAACATTTTTTTCTATCAAGTTAGGGTTTTTTAGTAAGAGTATTATTATCAATCAATTATTTAATAACCTATTCCGTTAAAAAATAACTCATTTGAATTTTTTACAAATCCGCTAACATTTAAAGAGGGTTTATAATAATATTATGTTTTGAAAAGGGTTTTTAATAATTTAACTGTTTTAGGAGTAGTGGAAACTAAATAACCCTGAATATTCACCTCAAATTTCAATCCGTGAGATGACCTCTGAATCTAATTTATTTTTATTATAATTCTATCGTATTTTTTATTTTCATTTTGCATTCTCTTTGGATCACTGTCCCTGTCATTTTTATCACTATTATCACCTCCACTACTAACCTTTTTTTTTTTTAATCTTTTCTGTCGTGAGTGCTGTAGGGTTAGTTTAGGAAGCAGTTAAGATTTTAAAGATAAGTTGTTTTAATTTTAGAGATAAAAAATCATCAATTTGTTCATATTTGTATTTATCAAAATTGAAATAAAAAGTTGAGATAAATGTTATCACAACCTTTAGGTCTAGTTTGATATTGAGATAAGGGGTTGGATAAAGAAATAATTAGGTTAAATCACATGTTATCTATATAACATAAAAAAAAAGGATAAAGCATAAACAATTGTCCGCATTTTGAGAGAAAAAATAGGGATATTCTGTTCTAGGTAAAAGATGGAATAAACTTTATCCTCATTTTCTAACCTCATTTTGTAAAACATAAATAACATTTCTGACTGTCATTCAAAAAAAAAAACAAAAAACTTTATAAAATCAAAACCAACAATATTAACGCCCCTTCAATCGAAAAGGTATATTTGGTATTTTTAAATTTCTTTTGAAGTTATCTCATATTTTACATTATGTGATCCAAATACAAAGTTAAAGATAAGAACACAAAAAAATGCAGATAACAAAATGCATTATCAAATGTAAATATGGATAAAAATAATAATTTTTGTATTCTCATAAATTAGGCTAATTTATTCTAAATATTTATCCTTTTATCAAACTAAATCTTAGGTAGAATAAAATATCATCATTTTCATTTTAAAATTGAGACAATTGTTCAAAATTTATCCCAATTATTTTTTATATCAAATGAGAATAGACTATCATTCACTCACTTATCTCCATGATTATTTATTTTTCCAACACTTGTTCATTATCAGACGAGCTCGTAATAAAGTTTAAGTTCACTAAAATAACATAATTAACTCAATCCAAATAAAATGTTAATTGTTATCAAATCTACACTCAATTCAACCCGAATCAAATCTAACAGATTTTTTATTATGTAAAATTCAGTTTGTTTTGTGTTATCTTACATGAATAATATATAATTTTATGTTATAATTTTTGTCACGTATTATCAAATATGTTTATTCTCACTCCCTTAACTGCCTATAAACAGGCTGTATCCGGTAATCAGCCGGGTTGCCAGCTGTTCATGTCTGGCCGCCAGTGGAGGTGGTCTCCTCCGAATCTGACTGACACGTGGCGGTAACTGGAGCGCATTAAATGTTCGTACCGGTTCAAAACATGAAAGACTTACATGCCATCAACAATATCAAAAATGACAATATGATCCTTTCATAAAAAACAAGCCTTCAGTGGTACAGATTTTAGTATTTCCAATTATGGTCATTATCCATAAGTTTAAGGGTAGTTTAGGTATTTCACTTCTGAAATTTTACACCTTTCGAGGACTTTTTTAAAAATGTTTCCGAAATTTTTAGTGGCTTTTCACATCTTTACGAGCACTACAAAACAACTTTCCAAAATTAGTCAAATATCACGATTTATAATTTCAAAGAAAGAGAGAGAGACAAATAAAGATTTTTTTTTTAAATCGCGATTTTGTGTGTGTTTGGGTTGTTATTATTATTTTCACGACCAAAAAAAAGAAAAGAAGGAAAAACAAAAACAAAATCTCTCTCGATTTATAATAATTTAAAGAGAGCAAGTTATGCAAAGAACAGATTTGGGTCTCTCTGAATTTACGCGAAATCTCGAAAAGTTTTTTTTTTTGTCGGCATTTTGGTTTTGTCCGAAGAACAGATTTGGGTCGCTCTGGATTTACGCGAAATCTTAAATTTTTAATTTTTAATTTTTTTTGTCAACATTTAGATCTGTGTTCGTACTTCTCATGACCTCCTCTCAACCCGGTATCCACTGTTTTCAAAATTGAAGTCTCTGTTTTACCTTTTTTTGATGGAGTTCTTCGAAACCCACTCGTGTTTCCGAGTCGGAATTGTGGGATTTATCTTCAGTGGTTGAAAAGGAACCGTTTTTATCGTAATTCGTGCATTCATTTCATCTGGGTGTCTGCCAATTTTTTGGTTGGGGGAGAGACACCCACCAAATGCTCCACTTTTGAAATCCCTCCATTGATTCTCACTTCTCTCAGAAAGTTCTGCAGTCTTTTGGGTCCTCAAATAGCTCCAGATCTGTAATTCTCAGTTTCAAACACTGTTGTTGTTCGATTAGAAGAAGAAACCCACACATAATTTTTGCTAGATTTTGTTTTTCCTGATCTGGGTGTCGCCAAAGATGGCGGCTTTTCTTCAATCTGTGGATGGGATTGTGGAGGAGATCATGAGAATCCACCGATCACTGCCGACGAGGCCGGGCATCGACGAGGTCGAGGCCGCTCTCTCGCTTGTCCGCAACGTCGACCAGGAGGAGCAGTCGAGGCTCGACGCCTTATCGAGGCAGAAGAAAGGCTTCGATGTGCCCGAAGAGCTCTTCTTTGTGCTTCAGGAGATGCAGAGGAGCCTAATTGTGTATCAGAGCAAGGAACAGAAGAGGGATGCTTTGAGGCTCCTTGATCTCGAGAACGTTCACATGATGTTCGACGAATTGGTTCAACGGGCGTCGAAATGCATACCCAATTCGACGATCTCTGCCTCCACTTCTACGAGTAAAGCGCACGAATCATCGACGCCCACATTTGGTTCATCGGTTGGTTCGTCGGCGTTTTATTTGGAGAAGGTGGAGAGGAGCTCGGAGAGGTTCTCGAGGGATGACAGCTATGTGAAGAAGTCGAAGAAGGCGATGTATGCCGATGGGAATGGACTTGTTAGCTCGGATGCTACGAGAGGTTTACCGTTCGTCTCAACAACGAAAACTTTGGTGAATTCTATGATTTCTGGTGAGATTTCGATATTCCCTTTGGTTTTTTTTGGGTGTGCCCTGTATGTTTGATTTCATATATATTCTCATGTGCTTTGAATAGGCAATTGTAATTTGGGTGGTGCCATAAGTATTTCTTTGTGAGATACATATTATTGCTTGGATAATTGTTCTGTTTGATTCATTTACACCGTTCATGCAAATTTATGTCTACTTTATGTACAAAATTTGAATGTGTGTGTAACCAACACGGGGTTTACCTGTTTGTTGGCGGTGTTACCGATAGGTCCTAGTGTCCATAGCACAACGGTTCAGGGTTTAGCGGTGTTACCGATAGGTCCTGGGTTCGAGTCTTGGCGCTGACTTACTCACCTGTTTATTGGCGATTATTCGAAAGAATTTTCCGTGGGACCGGGGCAAACAGGCGGAGGTAGCTTTCCCAGCTCGATCGTAAGGTCAATCACGGGGAGTTCCTCCGATATCAAAAAAAAAAAAAAAAAACACGGGGTTTACCTACCAAAAAAAAAACATGGGGTTGGCTTTTTGGCTCCTCATGGGTCCCAATTGCAAATCCTTCTACTCTAACCTGATGTACAAGGTTTGTGGGTGATTCTGTGCATCTGGGTTTTTTCCAATTAATATTGGGGTTCCTCGTCACCAAGAAAGACAAAAAAGAAAAAAGAATTGTTGAAAGCTATCGTAAGAAAGGGTATATAATTAGATTGTGCATTGTGAATGATTCATATTTCCTTTGGGTAATTAAGAGGGCATTTTATTTCTTTTTCGAAAAAAAATCTCAATTGTGTATGATTAAAATATTAGCTTTAAGGTTGTCATATGAGGTAAATTAGTGTAGAGTATTTTCTGTAGCTTTTTATACATGCAATTACACATGGTTTAAACCATGGATTGGGTAAAGTAAGTCTAAAAACCTGTAGTTAAATTAAAGTCGTTGTGATATGAAGGTGGTGCATAAATTGATTCTTATAAATTTATGAGTATAGTTTTTTTTTTATTGTAGTTTGAATTGAGTAACTAGAACTCCACGAAATGATTTTCTTTTTAATCGGAATTCATTTTTGTTGAGATGGGATACATGTAAAACTCATTGTTTTGGATTGTTCATTCAGATTTATATGCTTTGATGTTTATTTCTCCTTTTGAACCCCATTTTTGAAGGATTAGGGATGCATCTGGATAGTTTACTATTCAATTTCCCTCCTCGGTTCTGAGTAGTTGTTATACTTGTATTTGTATGAACACATTTTATTCGTGCAGTGGTTGTTCATCAATCTTTCTTTTAATGTGATCGCCAATCTTTTATATCTCACTAATGTGTATTTTTTTTTTCTCCTTGCGTGGTGTGATGTACAGGTGAAGATGGTCTGAAACTTAGTCTAATAAAACTAGCTAGTTTGATTGAAGTCTCTGCGAAGAAAGGGACCAAGGATCTCAACCTCCAAAATACGTTAATGGACAAGATAGAGTGGTTACCTGATTCAATAGGGAAGCTCTCCGGTCTGATCACACTGGATTTGTCCGAAAATCACATCATAGCATTGCCTGCCACGATCGGAGGCCTTTCTTCCCTGACAAAACTTGATCTCCACTCGAACAAGCTCCAAGAACTCCCAGAGGCCATCGGAGACCTCTTTAGCCTTGTTTATCTCAACCTAAGAGCAAATCAACTGACATCACTGCCCTCCTCAATCAGCAAGCTATCACGTCTCGCAGAGCTCGACCTGAGCTCTAACCATCTAACAGTGGTCTCCGATACGATCGGAAGCCTTGTGAGCTTAAAGAAGCTGAATGTTGAGACGAACAATATCGAGGAGCTCCCCCACACGATCGGCCACTGCACCTCTCTCGTCGAGCTCCATGCGGATTACAACAGATTGAAAGCCCTTCCTGAGGCCATTGGAAGGCTTGAGCAGCTCGAGATCCTTTCGGTGCGCTATAACAACATCAAAAACTTGCCGACTACGATGGCTTCTCTATCGAGTTTGAAGGAGCTGGATGCGAGTTTCAATGAGCTTGAAGGGGTGCCAGAGAGCCTGTGCTTCGCAACCACGCTACTCAAGCTGAACATTGGAAACAATTTCGCTGATCTACAATATCTTCCGAGGTCGATTGGGAATCTCGAGGCGCTGCAAGAGCTTGATATAAGCAATAACCAGATACGGGTACTTCCGGACTCTTTTGGGATGTTAACACAGCTTACCGTGCTTAAGGCGCAGGAGAATCCATTGGAGGTGCCGCCTAGGCATGTCGCCGAAATGGGTGCTCAGGTAAGTAATTTTTTTCTGAATTGCATGGATTCGAATATGATTTTCTGTTATCTGTGTGCTATCTGAGGCCTGACTTGAATTTCAGGCCGCTGTTCAATACATGATTGAATATGTCGCAAAGAGGGATGTGAAGGCACAGCCAGTCAAGAACAAGAAGACTTGGGCCCAGTTTTGCTTCTTCTCCAGGCCTGACAAGAGGAAACATGACGGCGTGGACTATGTGAAGACGTGATTCATTCAAAAACAGACATGCATTTGTTGTGGTGAGTATAATCTGTTCAGTGTTGGATCGAATACTTGGGTCTCCTTACTTGCTAATTATGGACCATCAAATTCTATGATTTGCAGAGATCTCCATCTCATTCTGTTGTTCATCGTACTCTTGTGTTTTATTGAGCCTAACAAGAGTGTACCATTAGCTTCCTGGGCTCCGGCAGCAGAAATATTGTGTTCCAAACCTGCCATTTTGGAATCAAAATTTGAGGTTACCACCACTTACCCTTTATGTGATCATGTTAAGATTTTTGTTACAGACTTGTTGGAGCTGATTTTTACCATTTTTTCATAGAAGTTTGATTTTGTACATCTAATGTCAAGATGGATCCCATTTGTGAAGATTTATGTTTGAATCAGTACTTGTTCAGATTTTTTGTGATCTTCAGTTCTCAACAACAGTTAGTCTGTATGAGAATGTGTTGCACTGTATTGTAGATCTGTGTTATTTTAATCTTGAATAAAACACCTTTTGTGCTTATTATTCTCTTACTACTATTACTTGATTATGCTTGACTGCAGGTTGTTTTTTTTTAAAAAAAATCTGAATCTGCAATGATTAATTTAGTGAATGATTTTTGGTTCATTAACAGCATCTTTATAAAACCATTTAACTTTTAATTTCCTTGAACAACCTAATGCAAATGGGTTATATTATATCATATGTAAAATAGTGAATGTGATAAAGTTTTTTATTAAGAACTTTTGCATGATTTGATGGCTTGTTGAGAGAATATGCAACTTTCATAAACAATGGTTGTACTAGACTGGATGAATGGCTTACAGAAGTATTAATCTTTTGAAAATCAAAAGGACATAAAATCAGTGCTCTGAACCTTTTTGTTTTTGTTTTTTTTTTGTTTTGAATGTAGGGTAGAATTGCTCCGCAATACATTAAAAAAAAAACAAGAATATCAAAATAAATAGATCATTCAACAAAAAAAATTTAATTTCTAGGTTGGAGATGGCATTGAAAGACATTTTTGTGCTGTGTTTTGAAATGCATATAGACCATGCTTCTGGCAATTGGCTCCCACATCAGCCCATTTCACAGCATCATATACCTCCTTACTCCTTAGCCCCTCTTACCACTATAATGAGATAAACATCTCATTAAAAAAAACTTCAGCACATTTTTAAAAATCTAGTATATATTTTATTTTTTAAAAAGAAATATACATTTTATTAAAAAATTATATACTATTTATTAATAAAATAAAAAGATGTGACAGTAATATTTTCCATGACAAATACCCCTAATACGGATGGAAGAAGTGCTGTCAAAATCAAGTGATTAAAATTAAGGAGAAGCATTGAAAAATAATAAGTTCTCAGAATCACTAGACAGTTAACTATGTTCAATATAATAATACCTATGAAATAAGAAGAAAATAATGATTAGGAGGAGTTTGGGAATTAGGGCCCAGTTATTAAAATGAGTGGGTGGTATTATCAAGTGCCAGCTTGGCTAAACCAAACCTCAATCATAGGCTTGGGCCCACTAAAACAATCACCAGAGTATCTT
Source organism: Acorus calamus (assembly GCA_030737845.1). NCBI lineage: Eukaryota > Viridiplantae > Streptophyta > Magnoliopsida > Acorales > Acoraceae > Acorus > Acorus calamus. The sequence goes on from CM060867.1 coordinate 613,326, forward strand.
CTCTATGTTCTTCATCCCCCCTCCCTAGCCGTCTGATCAACAACCTAGGGTTATTGATCAAGCAATCCCTAATTACATGAAATACACTCCCCCTCAGACCTTACATAAGTTCCTCTAAATTTATGATTTTACATTTATAAGTTCATGTGTGTTTAAAAGTTGATAAATTAGTATAAAATAAGTCCTAATAATTATTTTTAAAAGAAATCCTAATTCATTCTTTAGTTAGACAAACACAAAAGACAAACTGAACAAAATTTATTGAGAAATAACAAACAAATAAAAAACATAACGTGCTTCTCTTGTAGTCTCATGTCTGTATTTTATTTTTGATAAATTATTCTTGAACCTAACATTTAATATAAAAAAAAAATTTATAATAATAATTTATTTAGCACGTATAATGTAAAAAAGGAAGATTTTGGTTGGTTTGCATTGACATTCATAATGAGAAGAGATGCTTTGGACCACCCACAAAAAAACATAAATTCGGATCTGTTATTACATGTACCAATAAATTATGTACATACCAAAAAATTAAAGCAATCCCCACTTCCCTAATCTAGTATATCTTCCTCCCTAACCTAATAGAGGTTAGGTTATGTACTAGATTATGAGAATGCAAGTATTATTTTATTAATAATAAAAGTATATATGTTTTTAAAAGAAATTCAAAACATTTTGAGAACTACTGCAAGAATGACTGCCCTGATATTTTCTTATTGGCTATATTACGCATTGATGCCTAGACATTTTTGCAATTATTCTCATGGACACTGTGTAATCTACAGCAATGCAATTTACTACTTGACACAGTATATATTCTATTATGTCTGTATATTCATATATAAAAATATATAAAAATGTATGGAATCATTTCATTATAATATTTACATGCTTTTAGAAATATGTAATATATTAAACAAATATATACATTAGAATAATTTTTCAAATGAGTTGTATTACACTGTCTTTTATAATCCCAAATACAGTCTTTTATATCTCGTTAGCCTCTCCACTCATTATATCGAGATATATAACTTGTTAAAAAAATTAGATATTTTATAAATAATATTATTAAATTAATTTTAGAATATATTTCACATCTTGTATGATTAATATTTTTTTTTTGAGATAATGGTAGACTTTTTATTCATGGAAACAAGTCCAAAAGAGCAAGGAAATACAAAGCAAGTAAAAAACCTTCGAGAGGGTCATCACATTGTAGAAAAGGTTTCTACATAGTAAAACTCTCCCCTCCCACCATGAGCGTGCTGATTATCCCACGATGCATAAGCCCCCGACCTCCATCTCGATGTTGCATGCCCCTGTCATAAGCCCCTGACCTCCATCTCGATGGTGCGTTTGGTTGCGCAATTGCAAAACTGATTATGCAGGAAGTTCACTTTCTCAGTTTTTTGAAATCGCAGCTTTTGGACATTATTTACCTGCATTCGCTGGATTTAAAACTGCGATTACAAAACTATTTGGTTGCACGATTATAGACGCAGCTTCCTGCAATCGCAAACGCTGCACAATCACACAACTAAACGCACTAGATTAACATTAATGACGTGATTACACAAAATTCATCTCATTCGACACCTATATAAATGTAAAACCGATTACTAACGAGTAATATGAAAAGTTTGGCAAAAATTGACCCACCAAGAGAAAGCCCAATAAAATGGGGAAAATCCAAATAACCCCCTGCAAACAGCCCAAAATCCATATAACTACCTAACTTTTCATGAAATCCAAATAACCCCTTAAAATCACCTATGTAAATTTAAATACCCCCAAGTTTAACTCCCGTCTGATGAGGATTATTTTACAAATATTTCATTTGGTTAATCCTCGCTGTAAACACAATATATATATAAAAAAATATACAATTCATTAAAAAAACAAAAAACCTTATGTAAGTGACAATTTTACCCCTCCGAGTGGCTTATAAAACTCTATCTGGATAGATAAAATCATCATTTACAAAAGTTTTTTTCACATTTTTAACACATTATAGGAGTATTTGGTATACTGTGTTTTTAGTTAAGGTTAACCAAATAGAATATTCACAGAATACTTCTCATCTTGCAATGAAAATTTAACTTATGAGATTATTTGAATTTTCATAGGTGTTTTTAGGGGTTATATAGACTTTAGGAAACATTAAGGAGTTACATGGATTTCGGACAGTTTAAGGGGGTTATGTGCATTTACATATGTGTTTTTAGGGGTCATATGAACTTTAGGAAACGTCAGGGGTCACATGGATTTCAAAGAGTTTACAGGGGGTTATTTGGATGTTTGCCCAAGAAAAAAATTAGGGCATAGAAGTCATTACACCATCCTCAGCAACCGCGCCGCGAACGGCGGTCAAGTCTGACATCCCCGATTAAAAAGACCGACATACCCTCACCAGCACCCGCACATATAGGGGCGTTTCAGTCATTTCAAACCCCCACCTGTTTAAATACAACCTCCTCTGTTTCAGCTGTTAAAAAAAAAACAAAAACAGAGCCCAAAACAAGTCGTCTTTAAAAATAAATAAAAAAGCTTCATATGTACAGCTTCAGCTACGCAAGGACTCCACCGTCGGAGACCCACGGAGGCGGAGGATGAGGCGGCGGATTTGGGTCTTCGTCTTCTTGAAGAGGGTTGTGAGAAGGCTCGGCGGCGGCGGCGGTGGGCGGCGGCGGCGGAGGGTTTTGTGGGGTTCATTGTGGGCGAGGAGGGTGAGGAGGGGTTACTACGACTGTGAGAGCTATAAGAAGAACTTCGATGAGGGGGGTTGGAAGGAGGAGGAGGAGGACTTTTGGGGGAGGGGGTCCTTCGCGTTTCGCTTCGGCATGTCGACGAGCTTCGTCCATGGATTCTCTGTTGGAGCTTCATGAGGTGGAGCTTCCATGTTTTCATGAGTTTTGTTGTTGTTGCTGCTGTTGTTTGTTTAATTGTTTTTGAATGAAGAGGTTTATCTGGTTTTTTTGTATTTTTGGATTTTAATTGTTAACTTGTTTTAAGGTAGTATTAAAAAAAAAACAATAAGTTTATTCCACTCGAAATGGAGTGATATACATTTCTTATTAAAGCACATAGCTCATGAAATGATGTTTACTATTTTTAAAAGAATGATAACATATGTGGCATGAGTTTTGGTTGATTAAAATGATTAAATCTAACATTTTTCAATGTTAAACTTAGTTTTGAAAAAAATGTGTTACCAAGTTTGATTTAGGGTGCATTTGACAAACGGTTTGTAGTAACTTTTGCTTTTCAGTCGATCAAATAACTCTAAACGGATTGTCATAAACGCCGGATTAATTGAGAATCAACATGGGATTTGGGTCAATTCATGCCTCGAATCAACCTATGTATGCTTTCTTGATTTCAAATGTGCAAAAGAAACTTCTGTTATAAGCAACAAACATGATTTCTAAATCAAAAGGAAAAAAAAATGGTAAACAAACATCTTGGCTAGGCCTGTCAACGGGTCGGGTCCAGACCCGGACCCGACCCGACCCGGACCCGATTACACGTGTAATATACCCGACCCGATTTGGACCCGACCCGAGTTAGACCCGACCCGGCGGACCCGAACAAACAAACGGGTCGGGTCCGGGTCCACCCCGCCCCGACCCGTTGGACCCGAGACCCGATTGTTTTATTAATATATGCTCATATATTATAAGACTTTAGTATTAGTTGATACATAATTTTTTTTCTTACTTAACTATGTTTGATCCATAAGTTCAAAATCATAATCATAACGCAAAATTTTTTTGTTGTGTTGATGTTGCAACTTGCAAGAATTTGATTATTTAATATGTAATAAACTTAGTAATGTATTGTCATCGGTTTGTTTTGGAAATTAACTTATTAGTTTTGAATTTGTATAATTAATTAGTTTGTTGCATGATTTATGTTTATTATTTTAGTTAATATGTTAATGTTTATTGTTTTGAATGTTGTTTAGGTTAATATTGTTTTGAGTGTTTGTATAATTAGTTATCTTTATTATTTAGGTTAATATGTTTTTTATGTTATGGTTTTGTTTTGGATATTGTTTAATAATTCTTTATTTTTTTGAATTGTAAAGATTATGTTCAAACATAGTCTCATTAATAATAATGTTTTATACAAAAAATTTCAAATAGAATGATAAAGCAAACAAATTATGAATCTTCCTCTCTTTTTTTTTTTTGCCAACCATCCGGGTCGGGTCGGACCCGGACCCGACCCGGACCCGACGGGTCCGGGTCCGGGTCCACTTTCCCCGGACCCGCCGGGTCCTAGATTGGACCCGGACCCGTCGGGTCTTGCCACGGGTCGGGTCCGGGTCCACCCCGACCCGACCCAGACCCGACCCGTTGACAGGGCTAATCTTGGCCAAAGATATTTTTCAGTGTGATTTCAAGCTTTACCTTAATATTGATTCTCAAATGCAAAATCGGATAAAATATACAGCCAAATGTTGCCTATGGTTGTATATGGTTTCTATGGTAATTAATAAAAGTTTGTTCAAAAATTAAATGAAATAAGAGTTCATGAATATGATATCTAAATCAATTTGTTTTTTGCTAGGTTAAGGTACAAAGTGGTGTATGAATATATGTAATTATTTTATGGTAGGTTCTAAAAGTACGATATTGAGATTAACTTTATTTTAAATAAATTTATGTATGGATACTCAATCATCAAAATTTAATTTGTTTAGGAGTTTGTTTAGAAGTCATTTTTAAGATTGTGGTTGCCCATTAATGTTGAATGTCTTTTTTTTTAAAAGGGTACATGAAGACTCTGATTCGTTATTGAGTGTATCATACTTGTAAACTCTTATTTTCAATATCACTGCCATATCATTATTAATACCTATATAATATTTGAATGATTAGTGTTAGAGAGGGGATCAAAAGAGACAAATGCTTCCACTTTATTCATCCCCTTCCCAAAAGATGTGGAAGTGAACTTTTAAAAGGCAGAATTGTGTCATAGGGGTACTTGTAAGGCCCGTTTGAAAAAGAGGTTTGCATGTTAAATTTTTTTTTTTTAATTTGAGTTTAAAACTGAATTTTCAATAAATTTTAATTTTAAATCATTTTTTGAAAAAAAGAAATGTATGTAGCTTTTAATTAAACCTCATTTTTTCTATTTAGAAATGGATTTGGAGAACTCAACTTTCTGCAAACTAAAAAACATTCAAACGCATTTACAAATTAAACAAGACTTAAAGCGGAACCCTCATATTTTTTTTTTTAATACAAAAATTCTAATGGGATGCATAGACTGCGGACAAGAAGAACACAAAAACCGGATCATAGGATCGTACATATATTTTTTTTCATTCAGTTATGCTTTTAGACAGAAATTAAACCCCAGCCTTGAAAAAGGAGAGGTGCTCCCCTCACCAACAGGCCTAAGGCTTTTGGGATGAAACCCATATACACTTTTTTTTCTTCTTTGAGCAAGCTTGTAGACATATACTTATTCTCATAGAAATCCAAATAAAAAGTTGGAATGGGGATGAGAGGAAATAGAAAATATATGGAAGCATAAAAGTGGTAAAAAAAAAATACCCACGGGACCCAAGTAATTTGGGAAAATTTCAAATTAACCTTAATTTCTCAAAAATTATTTGCATAGATCTACCCTCTTTTGACCGTTGTCAACGCCATGTCTGCGCCACCTCACAATTATTTTTTAATGGTCATCAACATTTAAAAAGAGAAACATTGTGAGTCTTGCAAGCAGGTGGGTCCCACATCATTTATTTATTTATTTTTGTTTTTTTATTTTTTGAAAACAATTTTATATATCTTTAAACACCTAACTATTATTATAGAAATTTAAATTTTTACAAAATTAGTGCCGTTAAAAATATATCATTAAGATTTTAAAATGTGGTCAATATTAAATATATTTAATTTGTACTTAAGAATGATGATTTTAAGATATAAATAATTAACATTTATATATTTTGTAATTAATATTAATTTGAATATTTTTGGGTATTATCCCTTAATATAATCACTTTTATTTGGTGAGGTTTCTTTATGCAAATTTTAATATACAAATATTATTTTAAAATAAATTGGGAAGACTTCAAAATTAAATTGGTCCTTTAAATTAGAGTTGGGTCTTTTAAAATATGTGGGATCCATTCATTCCTAGTATAAATGCCTTCATAATGTCATTTAAAAAAGAACTAAAAGAATGAGGTGACATTGACATGGGGTTGTCCAACTGTCAATAAAGGTAGAGGGTTACATGCAAATAAATTTTGAGATTATTTTTTGCATATATATCATTGAAAAATATATTATTTATTGTTACACCATCATAATTAGTTTATTTTATTTTATACCATTAAAATATTTAGAAATGATGCATTTTTACCATCCTAGTTAAGTGCTATCAAAATTTCTACTAACCTCATTAAAATCATGAAGAAATGATTAAAATACCATTATTTTGTATTTTTATATTTGCCTTTACATAACACAATATCTATTTTTATACCATCAAAAAATTATATTTATTTTTATACCATAGAAAAAATAAATAATTTAAATTTTACCATGAGTGATTTAATGGAACAGAAAAAATAACCTAATTTTGAATGTTATATATGCAAAAAATCTATTATTTTTTGTGATGATCTAATAGCATTAAAGACTATGATGCTTCTAATAGTGTATAAATATTTGGATATTTAAAATTTATTTTTAAAACATTTTTATTTAAATATTAAAATCTTATTTTTTATAGATTTTTATTTATAAATATTGTGTGAGAGTTTGTGTATGTATGTGTGTGTGAATATTGTATCTATATATGTAAGTATGTAAAAAATATGGCTATTGTGTTATTTTATATGCTTTAATGGTATTCATAGACATATTTAAAAATATGATAAAACCTAATTAGAGTGATAAATATGAAAAGTTAAAAAATAATTTAATAGTACAAGAATAAATGGATTATTTTTAATTGTATAACCATAAATAATAAGCTTTTGAATGATATATGCACAAACTTTGTATTCTTTACATTATGAAACAAATTATTGTAATATTATTTTGATCATTTTCTTTGTCTAGTTAAAAGTTAACTCTAGTTAAATTTGATTTTTGTTATAAAAGGTATCAGGATGACACATTTTTTTGTTGATAAAAATTATGTAGTATAAAAATAAATACATTTTTTGTAATGGAATAAAAATAAATAACATATTTTTCAATGATATACATGCAAAAACCCAACAAAATTAAAAGAGTGAGGTGGCATTGACATGACGTTATCCAACTCTCAATAAAGGTAGAGGACTAGAGGGTTACATGCAAATAAATTTCGAGAAAGATTGCTTTTAGTATTAATTATAAAATGAAGATGAATTTTAAGAAAATTTCAAGAGATTTTATATGTATATGAATACTACAAATTCACATATTTATTTATTTATTTATTTTGATGAGTATTTATAATTTTTCTTGAGATTTGGAAACTCTTCCTGTGTTTGAGAGTTCAGATTCTGTATGTTTGAAACACTGAAAAACTCTGTATTAGTCAATAGAACATGGGTGATCTAAATGAGGAAGTAGACTTTGGGGACTGGAGAGCTTGCTCGTGGAGCATGAGACGGGCGCGGGGTGGGTTCATCTCTAACAAAAAAATGAAACTTTTAATCTTGTTGGGGTGGGTTGAGTATTTGAAGGGGTGGTAATAAAGGCCCCCCAACTTTTATTGGTGCATACTGGGATCTCATGTGTTTCGCACACACAAGATTCAAGCCATGGGTCAATATTAACAGTGTAAAAAAAATACAAAGATTCAAGCCAAGGGATCTCATGTGTGTTTCACACACACCAGCTTCATTGTTTACTGTTTGACATTCCAGTGACATCATCCTTTAAAATTAAAAATATATACCACATATATAATTAATAATAACTATAGAATAACAATATTAACAGTGTAAAAAAAAACATCAAATCTTTTTGAGTCAGCACATAATTAAGATATACTGAACCCTGCAAACAGTTGATAAAGTGCTCTCTCACCCTGCCACATGAAGGAAAGCAGTACCCAAGGTGTACTCATTCGAAATAATGGATTACATGTAACAAAATTTTTCTTTTGGGGGTGGGTTTGGGTGGGAACCAGTTGGTCAAGATCAGTGAGTCAGTTGAAAAGAAACACTTGGGGAGGCTATAAAAATGATATAATGAATTCAGAGGGGGTGATTAAAAGAAGAAAAGGACTGTACAGGATGAGCAGGTGAGCAGGAATAAAAGGCTCTCTCTGGTGCATGTTGTGATGAATAAAAAGAAATAATATCTGGACTAACTGCGCATGCAGGGATAAATGGTGGGGGTTGGAAGGGATAAAATGATACTGTACCCATGCAACAGAGGCCATTGAATTGAAATTAAATGAAATCATATCTGTGTCTCTCTCCATTGTTGTACTTGTGTCAGTTTTTACTGTGCTGTGTTTGGGGGTCACGACGGACACGTGAGTGATATTGTACTTATTCGTCATAATGAGAGAAAAAAATGATCAATTTGTTAAGGGGGGATGAAATCTGAACCGTCCAATCATTTTTCAGATCACTGTAGTCAGCCAATTTTTAATAGGAAAAATTCATGCAGCTCTCTTAAGTTTTCTACATCTATCTTACCTCCATGAAAATATATAACTATGTAAATTCTGATCCTCTTATGAGTTAAATTATCGTTGACAAATAAAAAATATTTTGATAATATTTTGTTAGGTTAATGTACTCTTAGCTTGCTGATAACACACATACCAAATAACCTCATAGATAGGAGAATAACTATGTAAATCTAGAGTCTCATGAGTTAAATGTCTGACATATGAGAAATATTATGCAAATATTCTGTTAAGTTAACTCTCGCTGAAAACATATATATCAAAACCCCTCTATTATGTGTTAAAAGATGCGAAAAACCCATGCAAATAATAATTTTACACATTTCGATTGATACATAAAGTACAACAACATCACATTGTTTTATCATTTCTGATCAATGGATTTCAAACCTAACAAAATATTCACATTTTTTGCATTTTAATATATCCTAGAGAGTAAAATTATCATTTATTTGTTTTTACATTTTCAACACATTACATGAAGGTTTTTGGTATACTGTATTTTTAATCAGGGTTAGTCTAATGGAATATTCGTAGAATATTTCTTATCTTTCAACAAAATTTAACCTAGTAAACTATTTGAATTTACATAGGTATTTTCAGAGGGTTATATGGACTTCAGGAAAAGACAGAGGGTTATATAGATATCAGAGTTTTTAGGGTTATATAGATTTTTCCACTTTTAATGTCATTTTTAATTCTGCTCTTTTATCAAGAGCATATGCTTTTTACTATCATGGATTATATTTTTCTAAATAAATGTATATAATCAAGAGAGTAAAAGTGAGATTTAAATATGATTGATTATATCAAAGTCCATCATTAGCTGAAACATTTCTTGATAGGTTGACACGGAAATTCGGTTCGGTGAGGGATATTAAATTTAAACATGGAAAAAACAAAGAAATTTTTTCTTAATAATTATAAAAAAGAAGAGAGAATGAAAAGATCACAAGTGATCGGACTGGTTCTTATGAGATTTGAGATTTCTCCTTGTCTAAGCACGAAAGGATTTTACTTTCTTTTCTACTCTCATCTCTCATTCAGTCATTTTTTGTTTTGTACTCTTCTCTATGAAATAAAATACCTACATTATGTTAAAAAAAAAACACTAAAGATACGTGGGGTGCTATCAAAAATTGATCTCTTAAGAGATCCATGGTTACAATCCATTCCATTCTCCAGAATTCCTACATACATTAACATGGACATTGCCATTTGGATCAAAGCTTATCTGATGTGTTTGATGGAGACCATTCGAATCAATATAATCATTGTTGCAAGAGTTGCTTCCACCCTTTTGGGTGGATCATATTCTTTGGTCCCCTCATCCATGATGCTCCATGACAGATATATATTGTTGAAGATTCGCTGCAGACCACCACATGAACATGTTTATTTTAATTTGCAAAGTATCTTGGGATCATGTTAAAAGACATGAGAGTTTGGCTTGAGATGCTCGTAGAAGTCAGTAGACAAGTTGGTAGATCTTCTTTTTTGCTTAATGACCACATTCGTCTTGTTCTTATTAATCCACATGTTAATAGTATACATCAGTAGAAATTGTCTTCTTTTGTATCTCCACTTCAAACTTATGGAAATTTTTTTATCAGTTATAAATGGTCTACATTTTCTCAAAAAAATAAAAAAATAAAATAATATACACTAATGTGTAGAAGTTATTAAAACACACCTTGATATTCCTTTTGATTGTATATATAGTTTTCAGTACGTAATACTTTGCTCCTCCTGAGGAGCCAATTATACCCCCAAAAAAAAAAGTGATTGGACTGGTTCAGATTTTGAATTGTTTCAATGTTTCATCATTTGAAAAGACAAGGTGGATATTTTGTGGTCCATTTTTTTTCTTGTTTTCATGGTTGGATCTTGGATGTCACTGAGGTGTTCGGATCCTTTATACAAACAAATAATCCGTCTGTGGATCAATGATGGAATGTCACATAGTGATATAAAAAATAATTTTAATAAAATTATACTTATTTTAATTGATATTTAATGAAAAAGGATCTTCAATGCATACTCTATACAAGAGATCGCATCACCATGCATGTGGGGATTGAAGGTATAAGGTCCAAAGTGAATTACATGTTATAGTGGCATTGAGGGTAGATTAAAAAAATATAAAAAAGTATGCATTTTATAGTATTATTTTCTTTTCTGTTTTTGTCAAAATATATTCTTTAGTTGAATTAGTTGACAAGTACACATATACATACCTTCAAAAAAGTTAAAAACATGCTGGGTACTATGCCAACATTTTCTTATGTTATGGTTGTCACCAACATGGTAAATTAAAGCTTGCATTGTGTCAGATCAATGTCAAGCAAGCACAGCTGACGAGCTTTAATTTTTTACTGTATAATTATGGAGAAAGCCCATTTTTATATCCGTTTGTTGCTTTTAGCAGTAAAATAATGTAAGAGATCACCTCTTATATATTTTCTATGGTTCAAACAATGCATCCCAATATCCTAATTTTCTATGATAATGACATTGTTTTGAAGTATATATTAAGGGCCAATACAGTCAGATCATTTCTATAGACAGTCAGGCCATCCAATTCAGTGTATAAATTTTTTAAAATATATTTTTTATTATGTTGGCATACATTTTATTAAAAAATGTATATTTAATTTATTAAAATATATAGTTTACTATTTATAAAAAAAATTAATGGACCAATATAAATTTAAAAAAAATTCAATGTATGGTCAACCTTTAAAAAGTGATTGCAAGAATTATTAATCATTTACTTAAAAAAAAGGCCAATAATCATTACTTTTATCCGTATATCAAATGTCAATGGGAGAATTTGAATGATAATCTGGTGAGTCCAATAATGTGCATCTGACAGGGACAACCAAGAATATCAGGCCCATGATAAATGAACCCATATGGTTTAAAAGAAATTATTGCTTAAAAAAAAAAAAAAGGCATACATCGACTAAATGCTTTTACATAAATGAAAAATATTCTAATGAGTTATATGAACCCAATTTTATATGAGTTATAACTTCAATAATATATGGGTTCAATACTCTAATGAGTTATATGAACCCAATTTTATATGAGTTATAACTCTAATACTATAACTCTAATGAGTTATACGAAAACTACTCTAATAAGTTATATGAAAAAAATAGCATATCGTCTATACACTTTTATAGAAATGTGAATTTTTTAAAATGAGATATATTCCTCATCTAAAAAGGAATATAGCTCTTTGGACAACTATAAAGATACATAAGAATACAAGTGACATTGTAAATAAGTATATATTTCATCTCAGTATATACTTCACATTTTGTTAAAGTTTATTTATTAAACCAGTATATACTTCACAAAAAAAAATTCAAAGCTTATTCAGCTTGCAAAACTGACATAGATGGTTAAATATAAGATTTTTCCTAAAAAAATTGTTATGCTTAATCCTTTTTTTAGCATCATTACTAGCCCGTACATATTTTTTAAGGACAAACTTGACTTTAGAAACAAAATACATTTTTATAACTAAGATAAATATATTCATATAAATATATTTTTTTATATTTTTTCTCCAATATTCAGCATTGATGAATGAAGATTTCATATTCTACACCAGTGATGCAAGCACCATAAACGGGCCGAAAGCAAACTGTGTATGAATGTTCGAAATATCGATATAATTCATATATTGATTTGGTCTCAGATCGATGTCTCAAATCGATATATCGATATATCGATCGGCCAGTTATTTTATTTTATTTTTTTGAAAAAAAAGATAAAATTGAAAAAACAGTGAAAAAATAAAAAATTGTGAAAATGATGAAAATGAATAAGAATAATTTGATATGAAGATAATAAAAATTTTACAATGGTTTTGATTTGAAAAAAATATAAGTACATATACGTTCAATTAATTCAAATTTTTATAAAAAAATATTTTATTAGACAAATATATATCGTTTTTAAGCTTCGTTTGAATTCATAATTAAGATGATTCTTTGTTTGAAAACAAAAAAAAACTACCAGTTGATCCAAACACATTTTATATTTGGCTTTTGAAATTTGTCTGTAACTTATGTATAAAAAATTGTTTTTATATTTTACATTTAAGAATAATGATTTATTCTCCTTACATTACAACTCAGACTTGGAGTGATATGAAGGATTTAAGGAGGATACACGTCGTGAGATTATGTTTTCAAGAAAAAAATTATAAACTTTATTATAAATCATGTTCGACCAGGTTCGGTCGCCCAAAACCTGAAATGACGACCAAGTCCGATCACCCAAAACCTGAAATGATGACCAAATTTGGTCGAATTGACCGGATCGGTAGGGATAGCAAAACACCGGGTTTTTTAGTCGATTGATGGGGTAAGAAAAATGGTTAGTGGGACTAGACGGTCCCAAAAAAGACTTCTACCATCTGAGCAATATCCTGATGTTGTCTGATTTATAATTTATATATATAACATATCGTTTCTCCACCCGACTGACTCAAAAAAAACCAATGATATATCGTTGATATATCGACGGTTTTCGATATATCGACGATATATCGTCGATTTATCGCTGACGTCAGCATGACGTCAACGGGATTTTGATATTTGCTCCATAAATCATCGATAAATCGCGATTTGATCGCTGCGATCGATATATCGACCGATATATCGATCGTGATTTTTAACTCTGTGTGTATCAGGTTTATAACGGGCCGACCCAATCTGAATAATGGGAAATGATGATGTCCTGCCTTATGTAAAAGCCCGTCCATAGTCCACACTTTTTTTATATATAAAAAAATTATACATTCTTTTATTGAAGTAAATGTTGTTTTAAAAAATGAAGCATATAATAAGATACAATAATATATTTTTTTCGTCTTGCAAAAATGGAAATTTTCTTTTGTGTAATACAATATACTATTACTTTATCATAACGTGATAAACTATTACTTGGTCACATTTGCCAATCAAAACTCAGACCTCACATGTTTTTATTTTTTTTAAAATATTAAACATCATTTAATGAGGTATATGCTTTGATAAAAAGTGTATATTGCTCAATTTCGAATTGAATGAATCCATTTTTAATAAGTGTATAAAAATATTTAATATGGTATATACAACATCTAACTGTGTATATGTTTCATTAGATTTTTAAAGTGGTATATAGGACTGTATTTTGGACTGAGAAAAAACTGAATATAGCAGCACTTCGTTAGTGATTTTTCAAGCCCATACAACCCATAACCCATGACAAATGGGCACCGGAGGCCCACAACCATAGCCCAAGTATTCCATCAATCGAACGGCCGTGATCCATTTTCAAACAGAAAGTCTAATTTAGATCTGATCTCACGACATCCCACGTGGGTGCCACTATTTTCCCATCATTAATTCCAAAACTTTCCATTGCGTGATCTTACAAAATCACGATATTTTCATAACTTCCAAAAAACTAGTATTTCACGTGTTATGTTGTGCTGTTTGTTTTGATGAGAAGTCTCGGTCAAATCAGCTGTCCAATCAACACCACATGGTTGTTAGCATTAACAAGACACCACACCAACTTCCTTTTTTTTCTTTTTAGCTGTTATTTTTTTATTGGATGCTTTATTTTTGTTTCTTTCACATTCTCACAATTTTAATATATTTTAAGGAAAACCAACCAAAGAATGAATAATAGAAAGAAACATAAACGAACAGCACCCAAGGAATCTAGATCTAGATCTTGGCCTGGCCTCTCACATGCACACTTGTGGGATGTAACAAAAGCTAGCTAGCTATCAGTTTCTTTTCCTTTGTTCGCACTTAATGCAATAACAAATAAACTTAATTAATTACTTCATGCTAGATATTAACCACCCACATATCATACATTACATTGAAATAAATAAAGAATCAAACAACACACAAAAAAAACATAGAACAATAACATTTACATTTCTCAATATCTCAAACGCATAATCAAAATGTAGCATAACCATGGAATGCACATATAAAATTATATCATAATTACTGGTAAAAAAAGGCGTTGTTCGGGTACGAGTGCATAAAATAACGATATCTTGATTTTTTTTTGCTTGGTAATTTTTTTGATTTTAACACAGAATATGATCTACTCATCACTCTTCCTCCGCTTCCCATCATCGAAATTCTGCGCGTAGCTAAACGAGTCATACCTGAACTCCCCTTTGATGGGCAGGGTGGTGGCCTCAGACCGAATGAGCCGCCGGAATTCAGCCCGGACCTTATAGAAGACATGCCTCCAACTCCCCTTGTTGTGACACCCCAACATGTGGGACTCCTCCTCATTCATTTCTAGGTCATTAATGAAGTAGGGTTTGCGAGAGAGGATCCAACCCCAACCCCACTCCCACCACCTCCTCAGAGAGCCTCCGGCCGACTCACCGAAGGAGGACATGGACTTGGAGCGGCGGAAGGCCCAGGCGGAGGAGGCGGAGTGGAGGGGTTGGATGTGGAGGGAGAGGGAGGAGAGGCGGCGGCGGATGCCAAAATTGGGTTGTGCCTCCTCCTTCAGGGAGGAGATGGGGAGGTCCTCCTTCATGGGCCTTGATGGGAAGAATGTGGTGGTCTTCTTTTGGATGTTCTCAATAAGGGTGGCCATGGGAGCTTTGTGTTTTGAGAGAGAGAGAGAGAGAAGTGGTTTTGTAGTTGGAGAGGGTGGTGTGTGTTTATGGGAACAGCTATGGCACAGGCTGTTTTCATTAACATATGGTCAGGTGGGGGGTGTGATTGGAGGGGAGCATTTTGGGGTTTCTTGCAAATAACCCCCCCATACTAATTTTTTTATATCTACTTAAATCTAATCCCCAATTACGCATGTATGCTTGGGAGGGGATTATTAGGAAAATAAGATTTAACAACCATGATTGTTATCAATTTGATGGTCCAAGCTGATGATGATATATAAAAGGATTGTCTTTTATGGTGTTGGTCTACAAAGAATCTGGATTACTGAATTGGTTAAATTTTAACTGCACAACTAATGACTCTTTATTGAAGATTGTGATGTATTCATGTAGAGAGATGATTTTATAGTGGTAATTCAATGATGTGATTCAAACTTAGGTTTCTTTTACCTTTACCTTTGATTAAAAAAAATTAAACTTATCGAATATATATATTATTAGCCTTTGACATACGTGAAAGGGATCTCCAAAGTCTGGATAGAATACTATTAAGAGTGTCTTATAATTTTCTTTTTGCATTAATATTAACATTAAAATTCAAAGCATTATCCATAATTCTAAAGATACCATTTTTTTCTTTTAATAAAATGATATGTCCAGCCCCTAGTACATTCCCAACCGCAGTCCACAACCATTTTTCTTTCTTTTTAAAAAGCATATACTCTCTCATTGAAATATATGCTATTATAAAAAATGAATTACATACTGACAGATACAATAGTGTATTTTTGGTTTTGAAAAAATAGAAAAGAAATTATGACATATACTATAATAAAATCATATACACTATGATTATGCAATACATATTATACTATCTTAGCGTATGAGACTGCAAAACAGGTTGGAAAACAGACTGGGTATATCAGCACTCTTTCTTTAAATAAATATCTATATATTATGAAATTATGAAAAATGTCTTGTGAAGTGAATACTGGTGTGTTTTTTTTTTTTTAGATATTGAGAAGTAAGGTTTTTTTATATATGTAAAATATAACCAGGGAACATTTGTTTAAAACAGGGTATTGTCAATATCCTAAATGAATTAAAGGAAAGAAAAGGTTGATATTTTGTTCAGGGGTTTTGAAGCTTAGATACGGGGGGCTTAGATGTAAAAACAATTTCTTTTCGGATATAACAAACTTCCAGGAGGCGTCTTTTGTAAATAACCCATCTCTCTGAGCAAATCGGTCCAAACTATAGACCATTCCATCAATTTCTTGAATCTTTAAAATATCGCATCTCTTCTATGAGAATGGACGGCGTGGATCGTTTTGATGATGGAGTCGTGGGAGATCTCGGCATATGAGAATATGAGATATTTTTGCGTATCGTATCTGGTATTTGATCGGGCCATCACGAGAAAACGTGAGGTGGAATGTGCAGTTGAGGCGTGTAGTGTGGGGCCCACGATTGCGCTGTCGGTTGTGATTTCTTTTTCAGTTTAATTTCCGCCGACAAAACAACAACGAATAAATTATTATATGGGCTCGGCCCGCGGGCCGAACGATCCAGCTCAAATTTCACAGCCCAAAATTACGTGGTCCGCTGGTGTTTGGGTTCAGGACCGGTTTTGAAATCGGGCTGGGCTTCTTCTGTCCTTTGATTTTGAAAACGAGGTTTGTCCCGGGCCTGCGGGCTCCAGGTATGTCATGTTGGTCTGTTTTTTTTTTTTACGCTGGTATATTTAGTCTATTTTTATATTATTTATGGTCCACCGCTGTGGATCAGATTCAATGATGGGGAAATCAAACGGAATTTTGGGTTTTGCTTGTATACCGCCCCATATCACAAAAAACACTAGGTCTTGTCTAATTTTCTTGTGTTTTCAAATGCCTGTAAATTAACTTTTCTACTATTGAACTGCTGGATATAAATTGACCTTTACTATTTTTCATTGATAAAATTATTAGGTGAGAATATTCTAAAAGCATGCATTCTTACCCATTTGATTTAAGCTGATCTAGACATCAATTATGTGTTGGGAGAGGCTTGTGACCTGTCTCCCTCCTCACCTTGCTTGTCTCTTAATTATTATCCTACATGATTCCCACATGCACTTCAGTGCTTATTGAGATAAATTAGTTTTTTCTTTCTATTTGGTAGTTGATTGAATTGCTATTTTATGTCATCTTGACATCTTGGCTTTCATAGTCTATCCTCTTATTGTGTCAAAACTTTCTGGCATTGAGTGACATAAAAATACATCAAAAAAGTTTTAAATTTTTTTATTTATCACTTAAAAAGGTGAGTGAAAACATTATGTCATTCATCCAAGCATATGTTTGTGGTATTTCTAACCGGAAGTTTTGATATGAACTTTTCCATGAAACTTATTTATTAACATCAAAATATGCCAAATATTCTCTCTCCTTTTTTCTCTCTCTCTTTTTGCTCATTTAAAAAGTATGATTATACTTCATTTGTTATTTTTATCTATATTAGTTTTGTTCAAGACTTCATACCTGTTAATAAAAAACCTGTTTTGTTGACAATCTTCCCATTTTTTTAGTTAATCTGAAATAACTAAGAGCAAGTTCTGTAATTTTTAGTTCAATATTTGTGCCATTTCTGTCAACACTGCCTTAATTATTAACCTCTCTTCATTTGAATTCTGAATCTTGGCATTATCATCAAACCATCTATGAAAGAGACAAAAACCAATAGGTAAGGCATCTACAGTGATATTTTTTTTTGGTGTGCATATAACTTGTGAAGAAGACAAATATGTTCTGATTTTGTAACATGAACATGACACCTGAAATTAAAAACAAAATTAAGTCTTATGCATTATTGGGCCTTGCTTTCCTTCTAAACTTTACAACATAGGCCCAAAACATGGGGCTTGATCTATGGCTCTATGCTATCCTTGCTTATTCTATCCTATCCCCAATTTCATGTTAGCCATATATAAATATTCAAGTTAGAAGAGCAATTCATATGCTTTTTTCTTTGGAGTAAAGCCAAAGAAAAGACAGGTGGGTAAGCCGGGGATAAAGATAACCATGAATGACACAATCCTACCATTCCAGACAAACACCATATAATATATCCATATGCCATGAAAGCCCTATACTGTCAGGGTACTACTGAGCAGAGGGCTATTCAAATTTCGAACTACCCCAAAATCACTCTACTAATTCAAGAAACTTCATATGCAGAGGTGAAAAAAAAATCCAATTTTTTCTTCTTCTTCTAGTGTGTAAGAGGAGTCTCCTTTGGCTCATATATATTTTTGGTGCCTGTCATAAAATATATGTATTTTAGTTTCCATCATTTAAAAAATTTCGTTGCTTGAAATAATCTCAGTTCAAGTCTAATGTACATGAATGAGACGAGTTTAAAAATGAACTTTTTACTAAAAATAGTCTCTGAAAACAAATTTTTAGGACGCTCATTTTTGTTAGATTTTTAAAAGCTGTTTTTTATAACAGAAAATTGTCATCTACTTTTGTCAAAAGTTGGGATCACTAGACTTTTAGAAATAAGTTTGAATTAAATATGTTTCTTATAAAACGAAAATTTTCACAAGCTTTTTAAACTTATTTCAAAAGCTACATTAATGGTTTTGATCGAGAGAGATAAATGCATTTATTTGAAGGATATATAATTCATTGGGGTTTAAAAAAATAATATTTTTAAAAAATTATAAAACCAACAATCTCTTGGGATTCCTCCAATGGATTGTACAGTAGAAACGGCGGAATAAATTAAATTTATACCCCCCAAAAATTGAAATTTTGAATGTCATGTCACTTTTGTGTAATATAATATAATAATATAAATTTATCCCAAGAGTGGTGGGATAGGCTTCATCATTCATTGTCTAAATTTTAACAAACATTTCTATAACAACTCTATAAAGTGTGATAACGAGGACAAATTCCGTCAACTTTTGTCCTTTTGTTAGGGATCTGGGCATACACAAATCAGCTCCCATGTTCTATCCGTTTTACAAGAAGGCCTATATCTTTATTACAAATAGGTCTCTGATATTTATATCCAGGTCTCTAATAAAAAACGGCCATGTTGTCTATTTTCTGGGCTATTTGAAGAACAGATCCCTTATTCTACTGGTTTCACAATCCGATCCCTATTTGTTTATGCCCAGATCCCTAACAAAACTCAACCAATTTTCTCTTTTAGCGGGGTTACTTTCATATTGGTCCCCAGATTCTTCAAGTTTCACAATTAGACCCTATCTATGTTACAAATCGATCCCTAATTCAGATTTCTAAATTTATAACCAGGCTCCTCATCTCAGAACATGAGATTTTAAACTTCATTCGAGCTCACAAGAGAACAAAAATTGACTGAATTCTTTATCGTCATCGTAGCACTTTATAAGAGTGTTATAGACAAAATTACAAAATGAATTGGACCTATTTCAACCCATAAAGTTATTAATGAAAATTTTATTTTTGAATTTAAAATTTGTTATGTCTTTTATTTCTGGATTGATTATAAATCTATACATATCACTATTTCTTTGGATGTGAAAATAAGTACTTTTTATTATGGTATTTTTTATTGATTATATTATTTATTTTTTATTATTTTTTGGAAGTTTGGAATTTGATATGATGGTATGTCATTCCTTTTCAAAGAAGCTCAAGTTTTATATTTGTCAGGTTTGATTATTTGATCTCTATTTGTCAGGTTGTTGTTGCTATTAACTGGATTTTCTTTTTGGATGGGTTGTGTGACTGGTTATATTGATTTCTTGATTAAGGAAATTGTGCTTTTGAATTTGAAATTTTTTCTTTCTTTTTTCTTAATCGATTTTATGATGAAATTGTAATATCACTTGGTTTCATTTATTTGGCTTACAATAACTTTTTAAACATGCGTATTTGCGTGTGTATTTAACTAGTATTATAACAAGTATGAAGGATATTGTGAGACCTCAAATTGGTGGCTGAGATTTGTGATGACAGGCGAGTTGGATATATGAAGTCAGACCACCACCAAGATTTTTGTTTTGTCTGAAATAGAAGAAGATCAATGGATCTGGAAACCTTGAAATCAAATGATATAAAACAAAACTCAAAAATATAGTTTTCATAACATCACATATCATTTACATCCACTCATAGAGTAGGAATAACCTGTATAAATTGTGAAATTTGGTGTGGAATATTTCGTGAAGGGTCTCAAAAATAGTGCTACGACACTAACTATGTACAATGTAATCAAATTCCTACAAAAATCAAAATTAATTACCTCATTTCATTATGGAACTCACAATAATTGACTATAACATCCTTTTTTTTCTCCTAATTTTAATAGATTCTAAAATTTAAACTTAATTTAGATCCCTAATTGATTCCGATTGAATAATGATATAAATAGACTCAGTTTATGGACATTCCCTTTTTTCTTATTGAACCAAACACTAATAATAGCAGTCCAGTCCACTATCCGTGAGTCCAACCCGTTGGTCCACTTATATCTAATGACTAGAAGATTTCAAGTCGGATTTATAATCGAATCCCAACTATAAAATATATTCTGATTTTGAGTTATCAATAGGAGATATCAGAACCCCTTACAAATCACAACATTCCAAGGGATCGCTCCCTCACCTATCCAATTGGGAGAGATCGATTGTTGATCCTAGGGCAACCCTAATTAACTCTGTAAAGAGGGAATCAACTCTCCCTGTTGAGATCAGGGCCGGCTCTTTTATTAGGCAACTTAAGCAATTGCCTAAGGCCCCCAGATACATAAAGACCCCTAAATTTTTTTATTTATAAGTAGGTTAACATGTTAGCCAATAATGACTTGTCACCTTGCAAAAAAATATTTATATTTCAAAATAACTAATAGTCATTTTGATACAGTTAAAAAATAACTAATAAAAAAATAATTTTTAATTAAAAAATTAATAATTTAAAAATAAAATAAATATTAATTAATTACCTTAGCCCCATAATATATTGGGCTGGCCCTGGTTGAGATATATGAAAATTATTTTGACAGAAAACCTAGTTCGATCAAGAGCTTGGATCGTGACAACCACTATCTATTCGGAGGAATATGAAACGGTGAGACCTAAAAAAGTGTAGATGGATCCAACAATCCGAACCCGGTTCACCGATTCTTGTCCTCTCCAAATATAATAATAATAATATAATAGTCCATCACATGATCCAAATAAACTGACCTCACAAACCCAACCGGAATGGACGGTGGAGATGAACGATCAGATGATTGATAATCTAGTTGGCCGTTGGAGAATTTATGGCGGGAGTTGTTGGGCCGAATAGATTTGCCGGCCTACATCTCTCGTAGGCCCACTGTGTGGAGAGTACAGAAGGACAGAAAATTGGGGTCTTCATGTGGGCCCCACCTACAGATACGTCCACACGTGTGGAGCCTGCCCGAGCTCTGCTCGACTCGTCATTTCGAGGCTGCCACTCGCACGTGGGGTGGTCCATGGAAGAGGAGATCAAAAATGTATCTCCTCACATTAATTGAGCATATGTTACCAATGTTGGATTTTTATTTTTTGTTTTCTTACCATTGGGGTAAGGTTTGTTTCATGGACCCAAATTCCCATAGTCTTCTTGGGATGTTTTGACATTGGGGTATGCATTTTTTATTTTTTAGAATATAGTTTTTATTATTAGAGAGAATTATATAAATAGCTTGTTGGAATAGAACTTATTTGTTTTGTGTATTAACTGCATCCCATTATATTATTTGGAAAAAAAGTATTGTGTTATAGGGAGAAAAATGGGACTGGGAGAATTTTTTTGGAAAAAAATTCACCAAGAAATATGAAGCATTTGATATTAATTTAAAATAATAGTACAAAGTAAAACACATTTTTAGAACTAAGTCGTGGTGTATTTATTACACATGATATCTTTGTATTATAGTCACTAGAATTTTTTTTTTATAATGACGAACAATTTTATTACATTGGTTACTATAGCATATCTTGTGGGGAACGGATTAAATCCAATGTTAGTTGAACAATTTGATTGTCTAACACATTTATTATTGTAATATTTTATCACATTAAGATAAACATATTAATAGTTATTGTTATTATGATATTTTATCATTAAATTTTTTCTTTAAATGATAATCACATGTAATAACTTTTAATATGATAAGACATGGTAGTTATAAATGCGTTGGATAATTAAATTGTCCATCTAGCGTTGGATCTAACTCACACCCTATCTTTTTTTATTTATTTTTTAGTGAAATTGTATGCATGTATCCATTTTAATAGTAATCAAAATATGCACTGTCTGAACGTGAGTGAGGAGACATAGATAAAAAGATAAATGAAAACAAAAAAACAGTTTTAGAACATTGCGCAGGTCGCGCGCATGATCCAAAAATGAAGGTGTAGAAAAGGCTTCTACACACACTCCTTTTCGCCAAAAGGACTAAGTGCTAACCAGGGGCGGAGCCATTTAGGGACAAGCTATAGGGGGGCTCAAGCCCCTCCTTGTATTTTTTTTTTTTTTGTGTAAAGGTTACATTAGTCTTTTTTTCAGTCCTAAATTCAGACTACAAATGTTTTGAATTTTTAAAAATTAGTATAGCTAATCTAATGAGATATATGTTTTTATAAAAAATGAAGTGTATACTATAATGAATTGTATGAATGCATTTATAGAAAATGTGAAAAAAAGTTATCGAAGCATCTTCCTCGTTAAAGTGAGTATATGCTTTGATAATTTTCTATCGACGCATATAGGACTGGAAGTGGGGCTGAAATAAAAACATTGTGTATCAACATTTTTTTATAGTAAACAAACAAGAACAATTGAAAATCTGAGTTTAATATGGATATATTTATTGAATTATAATAAAAATTCTTGGGAAAATAAACTAAAATATTGTTAAAAAAACTTTTTATTTTGTTTAAGTCTCTCAAATTTTTTAATATATCAAAACACCCTTAAGTGGTGATTATATTTTTTCTAAGGGTGTGTTTGTGCATGATGGAAAGTGAAGGAAAGTAAAGATTTTCCCTTTGACCACTCAAAAAGCTAGCATTTGTGCCAAACAAGGAAAAGAAAAAAATTTTCATCACTTTCCCTCTCCTATTTTGTCTTATTAGAAAAAGTGGGAAAAACTTTTCCTTTCCCCATAGGTGAGAAAATGAGAGAAAGTGATGGAAAATTTTTCCACCACATGCACAAACACCTTGAAAGTTGATCAAAGGAAAAAAAATTTACTTTCCACCACTTTCCCTTTGACCCAAATTCCATCATTTTCTTTCATTTTCCTTTCAACTTTGTGCACAAACACACCCTAAATTCTTTAATCTTTTTTTTTATCGTTTACCCCGTGAAATACTTTTACACACGATTATACACTGTGTATGTTATTCACTTGTACATTGTTATTCATTCTCTTTATTTTATATATCAACCATTATTATGCATCTTATTTATACTATTAAGAGTCGGTTTGATAGTTCTAGTTGAGAATAAAAATTCTTCTTTTCAAATAATCCAATTCAAGTAAATTTTGTGTTAATTGATATATTTAGGAATGAACACATGAATGAATTATTCCAAATACAATTTTTTTAAGTAGTATGATAAATTTTTATGAATGTCTCTGTTTAAAATTAATTTTATATCAAAGACATATACATAAATAATGAATTTTTTGTACTTTGTGTAAAGCCTCCCTTAGAGAAAATCTTGGCTCCGCCACTGGTGCTAACCCACAATATAGAAATAGCTCCTTCAACTTGTTCCCTATCTTGTGATCTTGAAAAATAAAAAATATCAACGCAGCATTTAGATATGACATCTAAACATTGAGATTTTGAAAATCTTACAAATATGACATTTGGTTTTTCAAAATCACTGTTTCGACAGATTGTAGAGAAAAATACATAGGAAACACATGGACAGAGATGTAGATTACAATAATAAAGAAAATTGTTTAGATATGTGTGGGATTTCTAGATTTTAATTTGGACCTTGAATATAATTACACTCTTTTTCCTTGAATATAATCACACTTATTGGTTTGATTGCATTTTAGGTTACGTTGGATTGCGGTGGAGTGGATTATGTGGCGATGAGCACGACGTGCATTCATCGTCCAAATTTGATTTTTTTTATTGTGTAACACAACTGTATATCAAAAATAAAAAGATGACTGCATTTGAACAGTGAAAGCAATGTTTTTAAACTAAAAAAATTTCACATTTGAAAAATCTTTAAAACGTTGTTTTTTTTTTCTGCCCCGTTTTTCTAAATGTAGAGTTCCATCTCAGTCCCAAACACAACCTTACTCTCTTCAATTCATGAAAAACAAATAAATCCTTTTTCTTTTTATTAAATAATTAAAAACTTCACACATTAAATCCTTTTAAAAAAAAACTATTTAAACTCTTCACTCATTTTTGTTAGAATCAGAAATTGAAGAGAATGAATCAGAAAATATTATTAGGGTTTGTATGAATATTTATAGTACAAAAGGGGAAACGGAAAAAGACTAATCTACCCTTAACCCTAACATATATACATTTAACACCCCCCCTCAAACTCATGGTGGATCATACACCGAGAGTTTGTTCAACAAGAAGTCATGCCGCTGAAGTGTATGTGACTTTGTGAAAAAGTCAGATAACTGAAGAGAAGAAGAGATATATGGGAGTGATATAGTGCCCGCAAGAAAGTGATGACGAACGAAGTGACAATCGATCTCGATGTGCTTCGTACGTTCATGAAAAACTGGATTGCTAGCAATTTGAATGGCGCTCTTGTTATCACAATATAGAGGAGTAGACGCAGAGATGATGACACCCATGTCAGAGAGGAGGCATCGAAGCCAAACGACCTCAGCAGTAGCGGATGCCATAGCACGATATTCGGCCTCAGCACTCGAACGAGAAACAATGTCTTGTTTCTTGGCCTTCCAAGATATAAGAGAGTCACCAAGAAACACACATATACCAGTCGTAGATTTTCGATCTGTGACATCTCCTGCCCAATCAGCATCAGTATAAGCACGAAGTTCAAGAGTAGAAGAAGACGGTAACAGTAGAGCACGAGATATAGTGCCACGTAGATAGCGTATAATCCGAAGAACTGCTGCATAATGAACAGTACGAGGGGCAGCGACGAACTGGCTGACAATATGCACAGCATAGGCAATGTCAGGACGAGTGACAGTGAGATAGACGAGGCTTCCAACAAGCTGTCTATAACGAGTAACATCAGAAAGTGGTTCTCCATCGTCAGGTCGGAGCTTAGCATGAAGCTCAATAGGAGTGGGAGAGATGCGATCATCAGTCAGACAGGCACGGTCGATCAAGTCAGCAGTATACTTACGTTGGGAGAGAAGATAACCACGCGGAGCAGAAGCAACTTCCAAGCCTAGAAAATATCGAAGTTTGCCAAGATCTTTCATCTCAAATTGACGCTGAAGATGTTGCTTGACCGACTGTATATGAGAAGAATCATCGCCGGTGATGATCATGTCATCAACATAAAGCAGCAAGAGAGTACGATGAGGACCAGAGGTGTGAACAAATAAAGCTGGATCAGAGGAACTCGGGACAAACCCAGCAGCACATATAGCATCAGTGAATCGAGCGAACCAAGCGCGAGGAGCTTGCTTGAGACCATAGAGAGCGCGGTGAAGATGGCATACATGACCAGATGGATGAGGAAGACCCGGAGGAGGAGTCATGTAAACCTCCTCTGATAAATCACCATGAAGGAAAGCGTTCTTGACATCAAGCTGATAAATGGGCCATTGACGAACAGAAGCAACAGAAATCAAAGTACGAACTGTCGTCATCTTCGCTACAGGAGCAAATGTCTCATCATAATCAATACCATGCTGCTGAGTGAAACCACGGGCAACCAACCGAGCCTTGTGACGCTCAATCGAACCATCAGAGTTGGTCTTGATCTTATAGACCCATTTACAGCTGATAGGAGTCTTCCCTGGAGGAAGTGGTACAATGTCCCATGTATGAGTGCGTTGTAATGCACTAAGCTCCTCTGTCATAGCACCTTCCCATTCTGGAATGCCGACAGCCTCACGATATGATTGGGGCTCCCAATGAGTGGAAACAGCGGAAAGAAAACACTGAAAACTAGGAGAAAAAGAATCAGAGGCAACCAAGCTAAGTCGTTGAGGAGGTCGACGAGCGCGAGGTGGATTGCGACGAGGAGCAACTGGTGCGGGAGCAGAATCGTCTTCCGGTAAAGCAGCATCAGGAATAGGTGTAGGAGTAGACGGGATTGTTCCACGTGAATCATCTTGAATAGAGGTGGACAAAGACGGCAAGGGTGAAGATGAGACTGACGATGAAGAGTGGTCAGGTACAGACGGAATAGATGACTCAGGAGCAGAAGATGAAGATGAGAAATCAGGAATAGAAAAGTCCAAAAATGTGACTTCCTCAACCGTGGATGGGGGAAGAGGAACAGGAGGCGAACGAAGAGCATAGTATGGATGATTCTCAAAGAATGTGACATGACAAGATGTCCGAAGACGACGAGCAACAGGATCATAGCATCGATATCCTTTGATCTCAGTACTGTACCCAAGAAAGACACACATAGCAGAACGAGGAGACAACTTCGTACGCTCAAGAGGAGGAAGTAGGACAAAACACGTGCATCCAAAAACACGAAGACGAGAATAATCGGGAGGACTATGATAAAGACGCTGAAAGGGGGAGATGCCAGCAGTGATAGACGAAGGAGTGCGATTGATGAGATACACACTTGTAAGAACAGCCTCACCCCAAAACTGAACAGGAACAGAAGCAGAAAGGAGTAAGGACCGGGTCATTTCGAGGATATGACGATGTTTACGTTCAGCAACCCCGTTCTGCTGATGAGCATAAGGAGTGGAAAGCTGTGGTAGAGTGCCTTGGGAGGATAAAAAATCACGAAAAGCACGAGAACAGTATTCACCACCACAATCAGAGCGAAACACCTTGATGCGTTTGGAGAACTGAGTTTCAACCATTGTAGCAAAAGACTTATAGATGGGTAACAAGTCAGAACGGCTATTCATCAAATAAATCCAAGTATAGCGAGAAAAGTCATCAATAAAAATAACGTAATAACGGTTACCACCTTTAGAAGGAATAGGGGAGGGACCCCAAACATCAGAGTGGACTAGATCAAAAGGAGAAGCAGAAATGTTATTACTAGTAGGAAATGGAAGAGCCAAGTGTTTTGCCAACTTGCAGCCCACACATGGTTGAAGCTCAGTTTTTGAAAAAGAACCTAAAACACCGGTACTTATTAGATAACGAAGTCTTGGAGGAGAGAGATGGCCAAGACGGCGGTGCCAAACATCAAAGGAGGAAGGAGGAGAGGAAATCAAGCGAGCAGAAGCTGCAGAAGACGAAGGAATATGAAGATGATCCATGTAGTAAAGCCCACCATGTCTAGAGCCTGTCCCAATCTGCTTCCCCGTACGACGATCCTGTACAGAACAAGTAGAAGAATCAAAGGTAATGAGACAATCATGATCAGCAATTTTACCAACAGAAAGCAAATTTAATGATAGGCCAGGAACATGAAAAACTTCAGGAAGTTGAAAACGATGAGAAGGATCAGCCAGAGAACCAGAACTCGACACAGACAGGGGAGTCCCATCCGCCGTACGAATAACAGGAGTGGGAAACAAGCGAGTAGGACGACTAATAAAGGATGCTTGAGAAGTCATATGATGGGAAGCTCCAGAATCAAGAATCCATGAGGAAGTAAGGTTACCTGTCGCCGCAGTAGAAGCAGAAAAGGGAGCAGATGAATCACTACCAGTCACTGAGCGAAGCATATCCTGTAGCTGTTGTTGTTGGAGATGGAGTTGTGCAAGACTCTCACTGATCTGAGAGGGAGAATATGCCGGTGGATCAGTAGAAAAATCAGATGCAACAGCAGCTGCAGGTCGAGGCTGAAAACGACGCGGAGGAAATGTAAATGGTGCCCGAGGTGCTGGTGCCCGAGGCGCTGGGGCACGAGGTGCTGCAGGATCTAGTGAACGAGGCACTAGAGGAAGTGCTCCAGGAGCTGAAGTGCGAGGTACATAAACAAGAGGAGCACCATCACGAGCACGCTTACGACATTCAGTTTGAACATGTCCAAATTTATGACAATAATAGCAAGTGACCCGGGTGTAGCGATTGTCTTGACGATGTGCAACATTGACAGAACTATGATTAACGATAGGCGGAGTGACAACAGTGCGAAGGCGCGTCTCCTCAGCAACCAACTCGAAAAGAACCGTATCGAGAGACGGTTTGGGAGAGCGATGAAGAATCTGTGCACGAATAGCCTCGAACTCAGGACGAAGACGCATCAAGAATTGGTATAATCGCTGACGATTACGGTACTCACGATAGCGTGTCAGAAAAATACCCTCCATCTGAGGATCCATAGGCGCGAGTTGATCCCAGTAATCAGACAAAAGAGAATAAAAATCACGAATAGAAAGCTCCCCTTGATAAGAAGTAGAAATGGCCTGATGCAGATAGAATTCCTGAGCACCATCAGTCTGTGTGTAGAAATTCTTAAGAAAGTCCCAATATTCCTTGGCTGTAATGAACGGCTTCAAATGCTTACGGATATTTGGAATAACCGAAGAAGCAATATATGCTTTCACCCGAGAATCGGCCTCCTTCCATGTCAACAATGCCTTAGTATATGCCTCAGCTTTGGCCTTGATGGTAGTCTCGTCAGAACCCGGTGAGGATGGTTCAAGGACAGGGGCCGGATCGGTGCCAGTAACATGACCCAATAGGCGACGAAAATCAAGCTGAAGCTCAAGACTGATAGACCAGGTGTCATAATTTTCACCATCAAACTTAACATCGATGATCTGAGTGTTATCCGTAGCCATAATATCCAAATAACCAGAATAGCAAAAAAATAATATCTCGGATGAAGAAAATAAGGTCACAGTGACGTGCAGAACGAAAAACTGAGCAAAATGAGTACCAATTTGACTATATTTGGAGTCCGAATGAGCCCGTAACGGCCAGATAAAGAAAATACCGAAAGAGTGACGACGGTCGGGCGAGTTGACCTGGGCGAGTTGACCTGGGCGAGTCAGCGCGGGCGAGTTGGCCCGGCGAGTTGACCCGGCGAGTTGACCAGCGAGTTGACCCGGCGAGTTGACCAGCGAGTGACCAGCGAGTTGACCAGCGAGTTGACTCAGGTGAGTTGACTCGGCAGTCTTCAACAGACGCGTAAAATCCCAGATTTTACGGGATTTCGCGCGGATTCTTCGCCGCAGCGATCTCGCGACCGAGACAATTGCACGGCGGCGCGGGGGCAGCGGCGGCAGCGCGTGGGCGGCGCGCGGGGGGCAGCGGCGCGTGGGCGGCGCGCGGGGGCAGCGGCGGCGGCGTGGAGGCTGCGCGCGAGGGCAGCGGCGGCGCGGGGGCTACGCGCGAGGGCAGCGGCGGCGCGGAGACGCGTCGGCAGCGGTGCGGGGGCGCGGATCTGGGCAGTAGCAGCAGCGGCAGTGGCGGCGCGGGGGCTCGGATCTGGGTGCGGGGCAGCGGCAAGGGCGCGGACGGCGCGCGAAGGGCGCGGGCACGCGCGGGCACGGTGCAGACGGCGCACGGGCAGGGCCGCACGGGGCGTGCAGGGTGGCGCAGCAGGGCGGCACGGCAGCGGCACGACGGCGGCACAGCGGAACGTCGATGATCTCGCAAACGGAAACTAACGCCAACAAAAAATCAAAGAAAAAAATTGGATTCAAGCTCTGATACCATGTTAGAATCAGAAATTGAAGAGAATGAATCAGAAAATATTATTAGGGTTTGTATGAATATTTATAGTACAAAAGGGGAAACGGAAAAAGACTAATCTACCCTTAACCCTAACATATATACATTTAACAATTTTCATATGTTAGTATATAAATAAATAAAAAAAATTCTTTCTCATCAAATGATTGGACCCGAAACGTATTCATGTCCATGATTGAATGAAATCGAACTCTTTAATAAAAGCCCCAGCTTCATCGAAATAAGTGACTAAAAAAAAAAAGGAAAAGAAAGAGAGTATGATATATTTTATACATGTATAGAAGAAGAAGAAAACAGAAGGCCATAAAGGCGCGCCTGACTTTGCTTCTTCAGTGTAAATCTTTCTCCTCGGGAGTATCAAAAGGACAGGTGTTGCCCTATATGTTGTCCTTCACTCTGACTTTTTTTTTATTATACTCTATTCATCATTTCACAATCATTATATTTTTATATATTTTTAAAATTTTGCTAATAATAAAATAAGAATGAACTTGTTCAAGAAATATATTTGTTTAAAGATAATAATAAATTTGAAAAGAAAAAAATTAATTTAAATAAATAAATAATGACAAATCAATTATTTAAAAGTGATAGCGTATATTTCAAAAGTAATAGAATTATGTGTCATGTATATTCTCAATAATTTAAATTTGTTTTTCTTAATTAAAAATTTGATCATAAATATGATAGATGAATTAAAATATGAGCTAGATATTTAATTTTAAATCTATATTCCATGTAATTGTTATTATTTGAACTTTTCCCTAAACATGACAAGGGCAATGATGTATTAAATAAGATCAAATTTTTTTGTTATAACTGTCTATGTCCTTGTTTTTATTTTCTCTCCGTATGTAAAAAAATTCTAACCCAAACCCATACTTGGACATTATGTCATGGATACACAGTGAGTGTAGTCTCTTATAATTTATTTTTTTGTTTAAAAGTTTATATTTTATATTTGGGTTGTTTAATTTTCAGTTCCTATTAACATACTTATTTAGGAATCGATTATTCACTTCTTCATATTTTGATTTTAATTCTTAGATTTAAAGAATATGTTCATTTTTAACCTCTCTTATGAACTAAAAAGAAAATTAAATAATTTAATATTAGGTTTCTTCTATCCTTTAAATTTGAGAACTAAATTAAAATCTGAAAAAAATGAGAGATTGATAATTAAATCTGAACTTAAATATAAAAAATCGTTTATATTTTTGAAAGATTAAAAAAAATATTTCTAATGAATTATGTGTTATAGAATATACTTTTGTGAAGGGTCATTTCGGAAATTCACGAGCCAATAGACTAGCAGGGGATTAGGGGGTCCCACTTCTGGAATTTTTTTTCTGGTACTGCTGTGATACTTTGGGTTATAAATGCACCCCAAAAAGGGTCAGGAAGAAAACCCTGACCCGCTCTATTCAATGCCCTATTCTGACCTACTCTTTGCAGTTCTGTAGTACCCTTATTTTTCAAACCCTCTATCAATTATAATTATTGCAAAGTAATGCTTGCTTGATAATGATAGGAGTGATGAGTTTTGTCACTAATGTCATTAACACTATATATTGTTTTTGTTAAGGTCATTAAATTCATCCATGATATAGTTTTAAAAATCATCCTTGTTTTGTTAATTTATCAATATTAGGATATCAATATGATAATGTTCAAATGAGAATACATATAAATATTTTGACATTAGTACACGGATGATTATGATCAGAGAATACTATATATATATATATTATATATTTTGCTTGGTTCATTTTTTTTTCTTATTTGGATGGAAGTAGATTCTTATCATAGATAATACAAAAAGACTAATTTTATATTAAAGTAACCCAAGTCTTTATATAGGACACATTTTTAGCGAGTCTACAATTGTCTATGCTTATGAGGATGTTATATATGCATGCCCACAAATTGTTTTAAAAAAGTCACAAAACAACTTAATAATCACTGACACAACAACTAGTAGGGCAAATTTTTATAGCAATTTCAATAATATAGATGAAGGTGCTGTTATACATATACAACCTCATCTCCCTAACACAGTGGTCGATGATCTTTATGGTAGTAGTCTCACTATTGATGAATCCTGAGTTGGGTTTCATGATTGCGTCCCCGTATTTTGATTATTTAATTTTTCAAAGGAAATTTTAAACACTAGTGCAAAGGAGAGGAGACTCCTTTAATTGAGGCTAACCATTTATGTCCTAAGATCATGTTATAGTCTGACATGTATTTATTTTTAAATTTTTTACACAAGTGATTATATACAATTTAAAATTATACTTTATAAATCAACTTGTCCAAAGACGAATACAGTCCTTTGTGTCACAAATGCACACATACATGCTTATAATGATAATCTCTAAAAAGCTGAACTCACAATCATGCATCAACAAAGAAACCTAAGAACAGCTGTTTCTTTTAATGAACATGCTCACACATGCACGCATAAAACTGTGCAAACCAGTTTGCATTTAAAATAAAAAATAAAAAATCCCTGCAACACCTCACATTTCTTTCCCTGTTTAGGAACCCCTTTCAGGTGCCCTTCTTCGTACCTCTCATCATTCATTGCACCACAAACAAAACCATGCATATACACACACACACACACACACACAAACATACATATAAAATGTATAAGACATCACAAGATCACTGTATTTATTTTCCAGCATCAGCTCTTCGATTTCAGAGCTCCCCCCACCCCTTATATATACACCCACATACACTTCTCATTCTCTCCTCTCCAACACTAACCCTAACTGACCCTACTGTACAAACTTTGTGGTTCAAGTCATGATGGGAGAGGCACTAAAGGAATTATTGTGTGTGGAAGAGGTGAATGAGCAAGGGTTGCCTCCAGGGTTTAGGTTTCATCCTACTGATGAGGAGCTTGTGACCTTCTACTTGGCTTCAAAGGTCTTCAATGGCAGCTCTTGTGGGGTTGACATTGCGGAGGTCGACCTCAACCGCTGCGAGCCGTGGGAGTTACCAGGTAATGCTGATGCTCTTCAATTATTCCATATATATAGGTCTATTTTGATTGTTAGACTTTTCAAATGTTTTAATAAATAATTCTCTTTTTTTTGGTGGTTGGGGGGGGGGGGGGGGGGGGGGGGGGGGGGGAGGTTCAAATGGTCTTGATTGTCTTCTTAGAAACATTACGTACTGTTGATGTCTTTCAAGATGTTCTTCAAAGTGGTACTCATTGTGTGTGTGTTTGTGTGTGAGAGAGAGAGATCCAAAGCTATAACATGCCTTTGTTTCCCCCAAAGCTAACATGGTATATATGCTATTGTTTGGATGTATAGATTTTGCCAAGATGGGGGATAAGGAGTGGTACTTCTACAGCCTGAGAGACCGGAAGTACCCAACAGGGCTGAGGACGAACCGCGCAACCGGCGCCGGGTACTGGAAGGCCACAGGCAAAGACAGGGAGGTCTACAGCACCTCCTCCTCCTCCATCAATGGTGGATCCCTTGTTGGGATGAAGAAGACACTTGTCTTCTACAAAGGCCGTGCCCCTCGCGGAGAGAAGACCAAGTGGGTCCTCCATGAATACCGTCTCGACGGCCACTTCTCTTGCCGTCACTCTTGTCAGGTCCATATTATCATATCACAGTCGTCCATGCATGATATATAGTTTCAAACCATCTTGACTTATCTTTCTTTTGTTGGGCATTATTGTAGGAAGAGTGGGTGATATGCAGAATAATTCACAAGGCAGGAGGAGACCAAAAGAAGCACCACCACTTCTTCCCAAACAACACCTACCTCCTCGAAGTCCCCCCTCCTCACATCACAGCCACCACTTCACTTCCTCCATTGTTGGACTTCACAGCCTTAGACACCCTCCCAAACCCTAAAAACATCCTCCCATTAGACACCCACTTCTTCCACCTCCCTTCACTACAACCACAACAACAGCTTAAGTTGGAGACTGTGAGTCCCTTCCAAACACTGCAAGACCCTAGCTTTCTCAACTGGGTTGATGTGAACTACCACCAGGCCTTGCAAAACCCTCTGTTCTTCGACGTGGGTCTTGATCTGTTTGGTGGAGAATCTGCACCTTTCGTTCCTTAACATGTGATCCTGACCTAATCTTACCATCAATGGAAGCTTTGTTTCTTTTTGTTATTTTTGGAGATTTGTATATTAAGTCTGTATGTTTTTGTTGTGGTTGGCATGCAATGTAATGAAAGGAAAACAAAAAAAAAGGGGTTTGCGTGAGATTTGGGTGATGGTTGTGAGCTCGAAAACAGAGTTATGTTTTTGCGTGATGTGACGTAGTGTTCTTGGTTTGCTTCGCATGCAAGCATGCATGCATGGATGGATGGATATGGATGGATGGATGGATGTGACGTTCTGATGATTTGACATGCTCTGGCCCCATGTTTGGATGTCATGTCATATTGTCATGGGTGAGGCAGCGTATTGTTGTGCATGGATGGATGACTTTTATAAGGTGACATTAATGAATAAACTATATAATAGTCAACTCCTTCAAATCACGTATATATCCTTTCAAATATAATTTATTGATTCTTTGTTCACGGATCTTCTATCCACCGTTGTATTGATGGGATCCCTCAATTTTTAGTCCCACTATTTTTTTTCACCCTTTAGCTTAGATCAGAAATCAAAGCTATGTCGTGTTTAAAAATAGGGTGCTTTTGAACAGGGATGGTAAACGAGTCAAACGAGCTGAATTTTGACATGTTCAAGCTCGGTTCATTTATAAACGAGTCGAGCCGAGTCGAGCTCACGAGCCTCAATGAGCCTAGCATTCTTCTTCATTTTAGGATTTTTAGGAATTGAAAATAAAATTTTAGCCTAAATGAGCCAAGTTCATGAGCTTAAACGAGCATAACTTTGTATTAATTTAATATTCTGATTTTATAAAGGAGTTTAGTCAAATTTCAATTAAGTTTTAATAACACAAACGAGTCGAATTTGAACATAAAATGAAGTTCGATCCAGGTCCCGAGCCGAACCGAGCTTTAAAACTTGTTCAAGCTCGCTCATTTATCTAAACGAACGAGTCTGAACGAGCTCAAACCGAGCCGAGTCCGAGCGGCTTGGTTCGTTTACCAGCCCTACTTTTGAACCAGGTGTATATGTTGTGAAGGAATTTTTTAATATTTTTTATAACTGAATTTATGCAATTTATTAGAATATATATTTTATTTTTTATAAAAATATGCATGTATCTCATTAAATAAGGTATATTATTTTTATAAAATTTAAAATATATATAGACTGAAATTATAACTGAAAATGGAGTTATACGTAACATTATCTTAAAAAAATAATGTAAAATCTCACGTATAACACAT
Organism: Acorus calamus; assembly: GCA_030737845.1. Taxonomy (NCBI): domain Eukaryota; kingdom Viridiplantae; phylum Streptophyta; class Magnoliopsida; order Acorales; family Acoraceae; genus Acorus; species Acorus calamus. The sequence continues at coordinate 648,844 of CM060867.1, forward strand.
ATGTTACCCCTTATCAAAGAATGAGATAAAAGCTATGTGGCACATCAAGAGAGTGCATGCACCAATTAGACAGCATTTGAAAAATAATATTTTAAATAAAATAATTTAAATAAATTCAATTATTAGAAAAGCATATTTTATGCAATTTTTTAAAAGCAATATTTTGTATTAAAAATTATAAATAACTTTTTAATTAAATGTTTTTTTAAATGCATTTGATAACAAGTTTGTATTTTTTGCTTGCTTTATTAACGTTGAATCACAAGTAATGATGTGGCTGGTTATGTGACATATCACTGGACTTGATACATGATTTTTCCTATAGCAGGCCACAGAAATCCTACCCGTGTATCAATGCTCTTTGTACGTGATTATTCTAAAATGCATCCCATAAACTTAAAAAGGGTGTTGATACAATTACTTTTGCTGTCCGTACTCTTTTTTCTTTTTTCAATTTTTTTTGCTCGGTATAATTTTTATCTATTATATATGAGGTTAGACTAATTTTATTCTGACATATATTCAAATGTGTACCTAAATTTATATTTGAGTGAAAACTATATAAAAATTTCTTCAATCATTTAACCATACTCATTCTCATATTAAATCAATTAAGTTTTTAATTTACTCAAAATTAAAAAAAACTCAAACCTTTAACCAAATTCCCAAATTATTTTTTTTTCTTCAACTTTACATTTTTTTAAAGATTTGAATAAAAACAAATTAGACATAACTTTTAATTTTTTTTTAATAAGATTTAAATATAGCTAGGTTTGAGTAAGGGGATCAAATCATTTCATCATCGTTCCATATTCATTATTGAACTAAATGTAATATCTTTAAACCGCTTACTTATCAAAAGTTGAAAATTCAGAGAACACAAACTTGCGATTGAAAAGTTTATAAATAAATAATGATTTTGAAAAGCTGATTTTAAAATGAAAGAATACATGATCGTTCAACGGCGCATCCAAACACAACCTTTTTGTTACTCAACCATCTCCCGCCCTTTTTATCCATTCTTAAGAGGGAGAGGTCTGCAGAGGGAGAGGGAGAGAGGGAGCACGATCACTGAAGTCGCCAATGGTAGTCCTCGGAGGTCTACTGTTCGGACGGTTGGCGATCGACCCTTCCTCGATAGGGGCACGTGGCGCCATCTCTGGATCTGACCCCTCTCGCGGTCCCGACGACGACGACGAAGCCTCCGCTGCAGGTCCTTCGTCTTCCTCGTCGACGCCTCCGCCTCCGCCTCCGCCTCCGCCTCCCTCCGATTGATTGATCAGACGGTCCGTGTTGAAGGTACGGAAAGCTCGGAATTTTTCTTTCGATCGTATTTGTGCCCTAATTGATGGAATTTAGTGGAATTCTTTAGTTTTGTTTTATTTAGGTTTGATTTCGATTGTAATAGACTCGATTTTGAGCGTTAACTCTGATTATCAATTATATTATTGCATTACCCCTGTTTGAGGTGAGGGATAACTGGGGAATAAGGGTGAATAGTGGGGAATAAGAAAAGAAAACTGTCTGTTTTGGAAAAATAAACTCTGATACCTGTGCCTGGATAAGTTTAAATAAATTTGTTAACCATTATGGGGGGTACCAGAATTATTTATCAGGGCTTATCTATGTCAATGGACAAAAATAGTCATTTTAAAAAAATTATCTCACCTAACACTTCATACACATCCCAAATAGCATATCACATCTACCAATAAAAAAAAAAAATTATCACATCTATCATATCACTCACACTTCTCTCACATTTAATTTCCAAACACAAACAATTTATGTAGGAATATGATTGTCACCATCTCCTATCTGCCATTTATCCTCACTTTATCTAAGGTGGAAAAAAAAATCACTTTTACATTTGATACATGGATTGTTATCTATCAAGATATATTTATCGGGGTGAAAAACTCTCTGTCACATCTTAAACAGTGGGTTAGAGAATATGAGACTTGTTAAACCTATAGAGTAGACCGTCAGGATCACGAATCTTGGAAATTGTGCTTATTAGAATTCAATAGATTATGAAATCTGCATGTTTTTCTAATGTTTGTGGGTGTTTTGATGAAGATGTTTAATGAAATACATTCACTGAAACATAAACTGAGATTGGGCGCAATTTGGTATGCAAAATGAGGTTTGAAACAACAACCCTTTCATTTCTTGTGATGGAACACTATCCTTGCACATGTAATGATTGAGTATAACTTGCCTTGTTAACAAGTCACGTTAATAGTCATCTCGTCTTGGAGTTAGGACTTTATAAATGATTGATTACATTAGGCTTGCAGTATTGAAGAAGCTATTTCTAGTTGTATAAACTTGCCTTTTAATCCCTTTGGTATTTTGGCATTTGATGGCCTTATAAATCTTTAAGACTGACTTGTCCCTACTGATGTTGGAGTGATGGATTTCTTTTTATTATCTTTGTCTATAACTGATTCTGTTCGTGACTATGTTTTCATATTTCTAATTAATAAAGCTAGGTTGTACTAGAAATAGGCTACATGTTTCAGGACATGGAGATTTCTTTTAGCAGCGCTGTTACACGCAGTCCCCGCGAATAGTCATACTTCCATAGTCATCTAGCGAGGTATATACCTCCTTATGTGAGGTACAGACCTCATTAATTTTTGTTTACATTTGCTAAAATAGGTTCATCAATTTGTTATGCGCTGATGTATATTTTTCATCAAAATATATACCTCATTGGATGAAGCTTACTATTTTTAAAAAATCAAAACATGTGTGGATTGTCCATGGGACAGCCCGCAGGATCGTCCTTACCATTATTCTTATTTTGGAGAGACTCTTGTAGGACATTGATATTAGTGGGCTGTTCCACAACAGAGATAAGTACCTGTTCTCGCCTGAATACTTGTGATCTGTTCTGTAGTTAATCAACCTTTCTTGTGGTGTGTTTCCTCTCCTGTTGAGGTAGACTAGTTTTTTGTTTATTCTTGGGAAAGCTGATTCACTAAATACCAGTTATTTTTAACTTGTGGTTGCTGGATTCCATTCTGAGCATCTGATGGAGAAGGATTATTACCTTTTGATCACCCCTGCATTCTCTCACATTGTTTTGATTACATCATTAAAATCTTTTTTTTTTTTATCATCAGTTGAAAACAGATCATTTTTTTATTGAAAAAAATATATAGGTTAATTGGAATGTGCCATTTTGGAATCGAAGTTATTGTAAAAAAAATGCTTTATCAATACAGAAAAAAAAAAGCCTTAGCAAACATTGAAAATTAGGTCCCTCCGATATCAAAAAAAAGAAAAAGAGAAGATTTATGGGCATCCTTTGAATGCTATTCATTGTGCTGCATCACGCAATTCTGATTTCTGAAGATGCTTGTCTGTATTATAATTGGCAGTCTGCTAAGGTTTTTGTCAATATTAATGGTTTCCTTTAATACCCAATTTGCAAGTCTCAAATTATCACCTAAGGTTGATTTGATCGGCCAAATAACACCAATTTGATCTTCTATGGGGTTTAATGCTTCAAATAATGAATGAGTTTGGAGGAAGAGAATGGTATAGAAGTCATTGTATTCTGCTTATCACTGAAATTTACACACTTTAGTCACTACTGAGTATTTCATCCTTAAGTACCCAACAGTTGCTAAGATCAGCAAACTAATCGGGACTATAGTTGATTTTTCTGAATACTTGAATAACTGTTTTATGATGTAATTTGAGAGACAATTGTCGTCTCTGAGTGCTTCTTCATGCAATGTTTCTCAATGCAATTTATTCAATGTGTCCTGTAATTTGGCAAATTTGGCATACCTTTTAGTGGAATGATTGCCATTGTTTTGTTGGTATATAATAGCATAAGAGTTGCTCTCTATTAAGGCATTCTTTAATTGGATACCCAAGTCTCATAATCATCCTTGTCCATGTTTTATCTCAATTTCCATCTTCGTCATAAGTTACAATTTACAAAAGGAGAGTTACCTTTTGATAACCTCACTTTCTCTCTTACTACATTTGGATTCCATTCTCAAAATTTTTTCATTGCAGACCTCTAAACTCTCCATCAATGTTCTATGGTTTTCCTTATATGTTCTTCAGAATTGATTGTTTGTTTGACACCAGTGATGACAAAACATGTGTGAACGCTTAAGCTCCCCAGAGTTGATCTTTACCTTGCCTATTAATCCCTTTAACTTTGTTCAAACTTGGTTTTCTTATAATTCTATTCCATGATCTAAGGAAAGATACCTGTTACTCCCAGTCATTAAGAGGAAATGGGAGAAAGGGTTCAATCTAGCTCTTAAGTAAAGTTAGCTGCGAAAAGGCAGGCATAAGCATTTCCATTTATGATCACTTTTAGCACACAGTTAAAAAACATGATTATTTTCTCAATCTACTGGTCACCAGGTATTCTTCTTTGGTGCCATTTGATCTCACACAAGATATCCATTTTCAGTCCAATATCTTGAATGGGTGTGAACTGCATCTTTATGTGTGGTCTGGTTTTAAATTTATTCCCCCACAATGCAGTGGTCTGAACTTTCCTTGATGATCAGATTTGTTTCTCCAATTAAACAAGTATCTCCCTGGTCATTTGATGTTATGAGAATCGATCAACAACCGAATCTGTTTGAAGGGAAATTATAATTTTCTCTGTATAATTGTACTACAGGAACAAAATCAAGTCCTTTTGTGCTTTATGCAGTGATCGTGAGCTCTAAAAGTAAAACATACAACAGATTTGCATTTGCTCCTCCTCTCCAGCCCCTTCCAACTCACCAATTCTCTACCCGTCTTGCAGGCTCAGTCATCCTGCAGTGATGCCACCACATGCATCATAATGGCCTTGTCAGGCCGTTCATCATCGATCCACACTGTCCATCCAACCACTCTGCGGTTTGGAGCCGTCTTGAACTCCCATTCCGCAGACCCCTGTATGCACACCTCGCGTACAATGTAGATGAGACACAGTTCACCCCCTGGGGTTCGTGCAGTAGTCGATGAATTGTGGGCTTCAGCCCAATGTAGCTGATTATCATGGTTTGTCATCAAACAGTAGAACAGAGGATCACACTTACACACACCAAAAAAAAAAACTGAAATACTTATATCATCACCATCTGTTTTTGTAATGCAATAAGAACACATTGGTTTTTATTCATGACCGATCATCTCCATGAAAAGAAGACACTAACAACACAGAAACATCAAGAACTAAATCTGAACTAATAACCATGAAATACTTGGCTCTATGACTGATACAGAAGTGACCATCTTGAAAGCAAGTTCTTGGTCCTTCAGAGCCTAAGGTCGAGGTCCACCTCGGGAATTTCGCGAGCCTCGCTTGCTTCAGCATTGCTCCCTTCTTCATATGTCATCCGATGCAGAAGATCGGTGATTCTTGGTGGCGAGGCCTCCATTGCTAGTGGAGGTTCTTGAGCCGGCACTCGGTTGGCATAATGCCACCACCCATTTGCATCAACCTGCCCTGGCTTTTGTCCATGAATGGCCCTCTGGACGGGTGTTTGGGGCCCGTACATGGATGAGTCGGGGAGCAATGGGTGGAGGTTTTGGTGCCCCTGATCATGGTTTGGTGTGCCCACACCACTGAAGGGCAGCCTCGCTGCCTGCGGATGTGGTGGTGGGATCATCCGAGGGACGTCTTGGCCCCTCCTGTGGATGGAAGGGTGGTTCACGATTGGTCGCTTACAGTGAGGGCAATGGAACACCAGTGGAGGGACGCCGTTCCGGAAGATAACATCATTCATCCTATAGTTCATGAGGTAGTCGTAGCTGCAGTTGTTTTCCCTGCGGTTGGTGTCGGCCCTTCGATTCATCCTCATCTCTGAAAATCAACACTTAAAGAAAGTGGAAGGAACGATGGAGGGCGTGGAGATGTTTGGTGGGGGAGGGGATTTATAAAGAATTACGTGGCCTTTTAAAGCGTTCGACGTCTCGAGGCAAGGCGTAACACGTTTTCCCTACGTGGTATGAGGAAAAACGTATAATATGTGGACAATGGTTCTGGACTGGTATCCGGACTCGAGCATTGAAGGCTCCAGATCTCAGTACTAACCATATAAGGTGAACTCTTCATCACAAAAACTGATATATGAACCTGTTTTTTGTCCAATTATATGTTTAGTATGGAATTTATTGGAGGACCAGAAAAGGAATTACAGTGAAAGATGAGTTGTTTAACTTAATCAGACAAACACAATGATGAAGTGGCTTGTTCGTCTTAACAGTGTGGTGTTCGCTTGATTTTTGTGGTCCTAGATGATCTGGTTTGCCTGGATTTTCTACAAAGCTATAAATGATACATGATAACTTAAATTTCTTTGTCTGATCAGACACTTTCAGTAACTTTAATTTCTTTTTTTTTCTCAGCACCAACTTTTTAATTTCATATATATTTCATAGGAAATTCATCACACTTCATCACATGATACTAAGGCAGCGTTTGATTGCGCGATTGCGCAGCATTTGCGATTGCAGACTGTTGTAGGAAGTTGGTTCTACAATCGTGCAATCAAACAGTTTTGCAATTGCAACTTCCTACAAACAGATTTCAGGCAAATAGTGTCCAAAAGTTGCGATTTGAGAAAGCTGGGGGGAGGCAGCTTCCTGCAGAATCAGTTTTAAACCCAGCGATTGTAGAGAATCAGTTTTGCAATCGCGTTATAAGACATGCTTTTATATACTTCAAGGATTGATCTTTTAAAACCAACCCTTATATAGATCGGGCCTTGTAGCCCTTATCTGTCTTTTTGCTTTAGCAAAATGCATGTGCCAGTAAGCTTTGCTTGTTATTTTTTAACGTGTTCATCTGAATCATATTACATCTTTTCAGGTATAGTCATATGTACTCTATGAAGCAAAACCGGACATCATATAAAAACGTCGGTGACCAAGGTATACGGTATAGCTTATAATGAAGCATTATAATACTTAATTTATTATGTATATATGGATTCTGGCTCTACCATGTCTCTGAACAACATTCCATCGAACAGTTTAGATATGTTGAAAAGGTTAGGACTTCCTTGTGATTTGGAAATTTAGGTTGCCATGAGTCGCTAATTAGTTAGGACAGGTACATCTCTGGTTTTAGAGAACTTACTAAAAAATTCTTGTGTCAACAATGAGAACCATATTATTTTGTCAATGTTGTTGCTTTATCAGGCGAGAAAACACTCTTTTGCTTTGGAATAGATGGTTTGACACATTTAAAGAAGGATGAGACCTAAAGGTTGAGTTTTGAAATGCGTGGTTATTAAAACTTGGGATGGTTGACCATTTATCAGTTATCACTATGTAATATGAAATATATCTTCTCAGGTAAAAAAGGGGATTTTTCTAAGGTAGTTTTGCACACTACAAAAGTTCTCATTCAGGCTGGAATGCAATTAGCATCTTGTACAAATGATACAAGAATGACAGTAAATTTAGTTCAAGAAAAGGATCAACAGTGCAGGATGCTAAAATATTGGATATGTATTCATAGCCAGGTATATTTCTGTTTGACTAATTTAAATTTCAGTAAATCAATACACACAATCAATGCATACAACACATATACACTCAAGCACTCTGATTCATTAATCTCCTTATCAATTTCATGCTCTTAGATTGCAACACATGAATTATTTGAATTGCCAGAAAGGTTTTATTTTATTGTAGGCTGCCTTTATGATTTTTGTTTTATTTTGTAATTATTAAGTCCTGGATTCCTATATGCAGACTATACCAGAATTACTATAAGTGAGGGAGGTCACGCAGGGTCCTAAAACAGGTGAATCGATGGGAGTGACGGTTGAAACCTGGTTGTCTTTGCAGTTATAATCAGGTATGTAAACATTTTGCTTTAAGCAATTGCATTGAGATTTAGCCTTATTGAACTGAGCTGAACTTATGACAATTACCCTGAAATGCACTCTTTTTTTTTATGTTCCATTCAGAGTATTCTCATCTCTGATTCAGAAAGAAATATGATTGAAAATGGTTAGGTCATGAAATAAGTAAGGCTTGGCAGGATCAGTGAACCTAACCAAATAATTATAATGTTGAAAGAGATGAATATATGTTGTGCCAAATTGGAATGTCAAGTGAAGTTCATGGGGGTGAAAACATGACATGGGATTAAAAATCAGCTACACTGTGTTTATTCCTGTTACATGTAGTACTCACATGGAGCCCGTGATGGCGCGATCCATAGTTCTCGTTTCGTTAATGAGGTATATCGTTTGTTAGATAAATCGTATAATTTTTTTCTTGTTTTTAAGTAAATACATCATTTTTATGGAGATACATGCTTTTAAATTTTCCAAAGCTTGTGGGGGAATGGACTGCAATAGCACACAGGACTGTACCTGGCATTATCCATATATTTGTGAGGACAAGCTTACATGCATAATTTTAAGGATGGTCTAAACTAAGGCCTTCAAGTATATGAAAATGAATGCCCATTTTAAATTTGTATATAAAAAATTAGATAATTATCGTATATGTAAAAATCTAGATTGATTTCAGAATGAATACTGAAGTATTTGTTTTGAAAAATATTCAAATATGATATTGTAATGCTGAATTATACATTATTGAAATGCACTGAACTTATAAACAACAATTTAAATACATTTTCTTCCTTTCTCTCTGTTCTCTGGAGGTAAAAGAACTCAATTTGATTATAAATACCCATCCGAATTAAGTGAGAACAGATACGGATAAAAGGATATTTAATTCATTGAAAGTCTCACCCCCTTCATGTAAAACTTTTTTGGCCCATTTGGATGGGGAATAAAGGGTGGAATACGAGGATAAAGGGGAATAGAGGTAAAAAAGTTGTTTGGGTGGTGGTATAAAGTGGCATAGCTATGTAGAATTATGTGAGAATAAACTGGTATTTGTATTCTAAGTCTCCTATAGAATTGTGTTATTACTCTATTAGTATAAGGAGATCCACTTATCAAATGACATGTTATTACCTCTTACACTAAATGAATTTTGTGACAGTTGGGGTTAAAATACATTGATGAATAGTATGAAGCACTTGATTTTAAATGTTATTTAGTAGTTTGAAACATTTAGTTCAATTTTATATGTTTAAACAGTTATGACAAATGAAAATTTGACTTGTGCAATTGGTTAGTTCCAAATTTGAATTGAAAAAAAAAAGAAAAAAAAAAGTCTAGCTCAAAGTCTTATAAAAAAAACAGGTGATTCTAGTCCTAATTCTAGTTTACAAGTATTTTGAATTTTTTAAAAATAGTCTACCTCATCTAATGAAGTACATGAATTTATAAAAAATGAAACATATATTCCAATGAATTGCATGGATGCATATATTTCGCTAATGTGAGTATATATTCCGGTGATTTTCTATCGATGCATATGAGACTGAAATTGGGGTTAAAAATAAAGCTTTGTAACAGCACTCATTAGGAAAAAGAGCGTTGATGCACTGAATTTATTTTCTAACCCATTATACAATCTCATAAAGTGATATCGCAATATACACTATAAAGGTTTTATATGGTCTATTTTTTTTTTGCTTTCAAAATAAAAAAAAATATTATTACATCTCAGTATGTACTTCAATGTGAGAGTATGATTTTTTTTAAAAAAAAGATGGAATAATGGTGTGAACTGAAAATGAGGTTATACTGTGGACATATCATTTTCTTAGGGAAAAAAAAGACCCCGCATGGGCCTTAGTTACCTTGAGGCCCGGTATCGGCCCGACCAGACTTGGCCCGGCCCGTGACCACCTTCATAAAAGATGTGGCTGGCCAGCCTCACTATTTATGTAAAGAAGAGCATTGTTATACCCAGGTCATTTTACATTCTGTATAACTCGTTAGCCACATGACAAGATATAAATCTCATTAGAATTTTTCTATACATTTTATAAAAAAAGTTCATACAATTTATTGGAATATTCATTTTATTTTATTTTTTTACAAAAGAACATACCTTATTACATGAAATATATTATTTAAAAAATTAAAAATAATGCACACTGCACTTGGAATTGGAGCTCAGTCTACCATTTTCCTTTGGGGATTGAAAAAAGAAAAATGTCATGGATAATTTCACATGCAGCCCTACGTGTAGAGTAATTTTTAATTGTATATATTTCATGTAAGAAACATGTTTTTTTATAAAAATGAGATATATAATCCAATGAATACATGCATCCACATATAAAAACAAGTTAAAAATTACATGTTTCATCTAATGAGGCAAGTGAAGTTGAAAATAGACTGTGTGGAATATAGCCAATCGGACAATGCCACATCTTTGGGCAAACCGATTTGCCAAATCTCTTCAAAAGTTCCCCAGAGACCACCACAAAGAACCACAAGAACCACAAAAAAAACACCATGCACAAAAAGGACCACAAACTTCAGTAACTCCTGAACCATAAGGGAGACCGAGCCCTTCCAAACAAGCATAGCGGCTCATATCACCCTCTTGTCGACTAGCACCCCCTCTCCATAAAGGAAGTCAAAAGGTCAAAACCTGGGGCACCAATCTGACCATTGTTGATGTCGTCCATGGTGACTCTTACCTCAATCAGTCCCCCCAAGTGTATCCTGGTATGTTGTCGCGTGTTCATTTTTATTGGAAATATGGATTTTGGGGTTTGGGTTGGTAGCTTATAAGGCTTTCGAAGGCACATTTTGTAAGCCTAATTTGGAGGAAATCTTGGAGATGTGAATTTGGAAGATCTGGCTCTCAAAATGTATATCAGATTTTCTAAGCTTCCAAAAATGTATGTACTGAGGATTTAATGGTGGAAAGTAAATAATGTTTGACAATTATAGATGGAAATCAATGTTGTACTTAACAAAATTTCCAATGGATTGAGAAAAAAAAAATAGTATGAAGTATTCATTAGAATGGATTGCTTGTTTGCCAAGACTTCATGGTTGATTTTATTAGTAAGAATCCTAATGTTTGAGGAAAGCATGGCATTTAAATCATTTTAGTTCTTTCTGTACCAAGGTTTAGTGACAGTCTGACAGTCCTAAAAACTAACCGTCCGTAAATAAAACCATCAGTATAAAGTGTATTGCTATATTCTCATTATGCTTCAATAAAAAAAATCTGTATGTTTAATATGTGAATGTCTTGTTGTCAACATATAGTGAGAAATGCTTTACATAAAGAAGGGGCATAAAATGATTTCATTATACGTTTTTATTCATATAATTAACTTGAATTTCTGTGAGATACCAAATTGTTTATGGTATAGGAAATAAACAAAACCTTTTTTCTTCCTTGAGTATTTGCAAGCCTTTTTTTCCTTTAAAAAGTGGAATTAGCTAGGTGTTTTCTCTAGACTGACCCATTTCACTGAAGAATATAATGAAAACTGTTGCTGTTTATGGAAAAATTCATTAGCATCCCCACAATGTGAGAGGAAAAGATCAAGAAATCACAATCTTTTCTTTACAGGGAATTCCAGGTAATCAAAGTTGTTGGAGTGCTACTCACATTTTGAGAAAGCTTTTGGTACTTATTTGTATAGCTTACAAAAATAAACTCATTCATTTCCAAGTAATAAAATTCACAAATAGCAATATCTAGTGTCTAATTATGTGCAGCTACCACCACTCATTGAGTGAAAAAATCTAATCAAATGTTCATTTACTTTATAATTCAATGCTTATGAATTATTGTTAGTAAGGCATTTAACAAGAGACGCGCAGTTTGTCATTACCCTTTCTGTTGTCAATGTTGTTATGTTCTTTGGCTTGTTAAACATCGCAAATAGACATTACGTACCGTATAATTGTCGGAAAAAATCCGTTATTACAGTTTAGAAATTACCGTTAAGAAATCCGGTATTACCGTTGAGAATCTAAGTAAAACCGTTAATTTTGTCCGATTGATGTCGTTAATTCGGTTAGTAGGTTTACTTGATCAATATATAATCAGGAATACCAGCTACTTCTACTTCCACTCTTTCCATTGCTGTGTTTCTCATGTTGTTATTTGAATGACTTAGAGTAAATATATCCCCATTTTGTAATCCAAGTCCTATGGGTGATTGATATCTTAATTTTCCCCCAACAATCCACCTGAATTGCAGTCTCACACTAAGCCTAACATTACTCTACTAGACCCTCTCTCTTCACATCACTCATCTCCCATTCAAGATTATATTATAATCATATAGAAAATTAGTATTTTTTTTAAAAAAAAACCACTAACACACCGCAGAGAGAAATGAATTCAAGTAACATAAACTTTTTTCTTGATGGTATGTCATTTTGTTGTTGCTTTGCTTGGTTCATATATATAACCTGCAATTCATCACCATATATTCCTAATGAATTCTCCTCATTCAGGCATAAAAAGCAAGACATTCACAATTCCCATAACTGCCTTGTTCACATGCATCATTTCTTCACAATAAGGTTTCAAACCCCCATTCCTCAGAGAATGATACATCCACACAAACAAGACCAAACTTGCACAAAGAAAAAGAAAAAGAAAAAGAAAAAAAAAAACACAGTAAAACCATAGGCAACCAAGCCCTCCATCCATTTTGTTCTTGCTATATCTGAAAATATAAAGCTTTATTAAGGATCCAAAGGTAGCTCTAATCATCAGAGCTGGCACAGGAGCTCTCCGGCTCCACCACCTCCGGAAGCTCCATCTCCTCCTCTTCCTCCTGATCAATCCTTCTCGCCATCTTCGCTGGCGAGTCATCCTCGGGGAGCGCCATGTTCACCTCGATCCTCTTGAAGCAAAAGGGGCACTCGAAGATGTACCCGTTCTCGCGTGCCCTCTTCGCCCTCATCTCCTCCATGTATTTCTTGTAAGCCTCTCTCAGCCTCATTTTTTCCTTCTTTCTCTTTGGGGTGGTGGACAAGAGAGAGGTGTGTTTGACAGGAGGAGAGGCTTGGAGGGCTTCTTATAGTGAGTGAGTATTGTGTGTGTGTGTGTGTGTGAGAGAGAGAGAGAGAGAGAGAAAGTTATTGTTTTTCTCTTGCATGTATGGAGAGATTCGGTTGACACATTTTTCTTGCTTTCAAGGATTAGGGTCTCTTATCTCATAGTTGATGCATTTATGAATATTATGAAAGGAATTAATCATCTTATCGAGTAGAAGTACTTCCTTTTTATCAAATGATTTCAGGTTTGAGTTTTGTTCATGTTGATAAGAGAAGATTTGGTCAAGAATAATAATTAAAAAAATAAAAAAGAAAGAAAGAAAGATTTCAGTTTTATATCATTTTGAGTTTGACTTCAAAATTTTCATCCATCTTTTGTTTTTTTTCTTCAATGGTTTTTTTGGATTGTTTTGAAACAGATGTCAGAGAAGCGTAATGACACTTTGTAGGGACTTGTCTTTGCTCACATTGACACATCTCACACCACTGTGTAGCACGAACATGAATTTTTGTTACTGTTTCAATGAAACTGGAAAAGGATTTTGATAATTTAAAAAATCATCCAAGGACTAAGATGAAAATATAAAATACCAACCCAAAAGGTAAATGGGATGACTGTTGTTGGTCCAAAATCATTTTTCGTGCTCAAATAAATAAATTAAAATAACACATCTTTATTAATATTGGTAAAATAATTTTATTTTATCAAACCACTTCTTAACAAATTGCTAAATCATTTTTTCTTTACTGAAGGATATTGGGCAAGCTAGTATGTTACTACTGCTAATAGGATAATATTTAACTAGAAAATAAATAAAAAAAATTACCTACCAAATAACATGCATAGTCTCAAGATTGATCCATATCGTGCTTCATGTCTTATATCGTGCAAAATATAACTTTTTTCTTTAGTTATGCGTTAAGACTTGAACCATTGATCTCACGGTTGTAAATTTTGTTGTTAATCACTTAATTTGAATATGAAAAAAAAAAACTTAAAAGATGGTTTTTTTCATCTTGATTAATTTGAATTTTGTTTGGGCGGTTTCCAACCATGTGTCCAATACTGAAATTATGAAATGATTACATCTTGCTTCGCATTATATTGTGAGAAGATGCTTTTAAGAGTCATTATCTTTTGCACTCAATGCCCTCCTTTAATTAATCCTTCTTTGTCCTCTCTAAAATACAAGCTGGAAATGACTCGACAGCACCATGAATGTGTTATACACGTGCCTTGAGAGTGAGAGAAGTAGTTGGGATGGGGAGACTTGTTTTCTTATGGACTTCCCTCAAATTTTCATCCTCACAAAGTAAAAAGAAAAATGAAAAAAAACACTAACTTGTATTATTGCTAATTAAAATAATAGGAAAAAAAGGATGAATCTTGAATTACATTCGGAAGTGTACAATTTCTTGGGTAAATTAAAGTGTATAAGTTCGTGGGTAAAAATGTTAATTTCCTTGGTATGTACTTTCATCTTAACTGTGTATTTTACAAAATATGTAAGCAAAATATCACTATCATTTCATGTATCTATATATTACAAAAGCATCATCCGGAGACCATCAGCTCCCATGAATGTAATGGTTCCATCTATACCTAGTGATATTACAAGGGAGAGTCTTTGAGTTTCAGCCATATATATTAATAGTCATGTGATGTAGGTTCATAGACATTACATATATCCCTGAAATTAAAACATTGGCACCCAATACACATTATATTTAAGCATTACATATCACATGTCGTATTATATTTTTCCAAGAACAACCTTCCTATTGTCATGCATGTGCCACGACATAATTTGGACATCATAGATGGTCTCAATTTAGTTTTATCCAATTTTTGTTATATTAATTGTTCTTGTTCTTAAATTTTTTTGTAATAAGCAATTCTCCTTAGCTAAATTTATTCATTCTCAATAATGTGTTCTTAATATATTCTGACATGTCAAACATTTGATTTTCTTTGTCGATATCATTTTTACTACTTTTTGTTAAAAGAAAGAAAGTGATAACACTAAAAAGAGAATATGTAAAAAAAAAAAAAACTAAAGAGAAGAAAAATTAAAGATAATCCTTGATAATAAATACGATGAAAGATTTCCCCCCCTCAATGTATAAGGAAAAATATCTTGTTTTTAAATATGAATTCTTAAGATGAGGCATTAAATAATGTTGGAATCTTTTAAAGACTCAAATGGCATTAAAAAAAAAAAAATTGGCTTGGTAAATGGCATTTAAAACTTTGGCATTAAGACATAGTTTCTATACCAAATGGCATAGATGGTGAGAAGGATTGCATTGACCAAATGACCTGATGTCTCTATCAAGGAAATCATTGACCACTCTTTATCCAAAATTAAGCCTTCAAGAACCCTAACCTCATCATCTCCCTCTATCTTTCTCCATGGATGAAAACACATTCTCTGCTACCAAAACCACCTCCATTTCTACATATTCTGATCCACCATTCGCAATCTACAAAACCCTCTTCGCTCCATTTCCATTAGACAACCCTATCCATAACGACGACAGAAAATCGTTTGAAAACAGGTTATCCTCCATTTCTAGTTCCATTTCCATGCAAGACCAATCTCTCCTCCCCTCTTCAAAATCGGCGAATTCGTGTGGACTCAACAAAGGCAGCCTTTACGATTCCGATGACCACCTTGAGTTCATGATATTGAACCAACCTCCGATTGTGTCCTTCCTATTCACTAAGCCTATGGAATTCAAAACTCAGCTAGATTTCCTTCCGAGCCTCACCGATGATCAGGATCCACCCTTTGCGATCTTTAAGTCGGTAAACTTGACTTCTTTGTTTGAAACCAACATGTCAGACCACAATAGTCCCTTCAACAGGAGTGACTGTCTCTTCAGTGGGGAGCCATTTAAGGTTCACAAGGGAGAAACCAAGGTTGCTGAAGAAGGGATTAGCAAGAGTTGGAAATAAGAGTGTGGTCAATCCAAATTGCTTTGTAATCCAGATTTCTCTACTTTCAGTCTTTACATTGTTGTAGTTTTTTTTTTGTCACAATGTTTAGCTCCTTGGGGGGGTATCAGTGTTGATTATAACATAAGGTTGCGTTTTAATTTTATAGCTTGTATCATTGGAATAAATTAAACCAGAGCGATTTATCATTAGAATCCTTCATATATATGATACAATTTTTTTTGTTGATTTATATATACATCAATGAGTAGCCGCGTCTTCAAACACGAATGATTGATAATTTTAATTCAAGGATGATAATATGACATGGGTCGATTAGGTCATATTTAGATATCAAAGAGGAGGGGTGCATTTTATAATTCGATTTAACTCGAACTTGCTTGCTCATTTTAGTTTTTATCCTCAAATGATCATTAAAATTAGCAAAATTTTAAAAAAATTCTTCAAATAAACCAAAACGTTGAGAAATTGTGGCCAAGGACTACGAGTGATGCATTGAGCTTTAGAAGGACACAGTATTCTATCCAATTATTAATTATTTAGTTGGATTAAGAAAATCTTTAAAGCATCAAAAGATCTTTAAAATTAGTTATTTTTTAAATTCTATCATTAAGATTTAAGAGATGGCAAACTTGGGGAATGAAAATAAATTTCAATCCAAATTTGATACTTTTTTTTTGTTATTTTATTTTTTGATTTGTTTAAATCAATAGTGAAGAAGAGATTTTGCTAACTAAAGATCGTTATTGAGCCTAACGTTTCATAACCTTAACATAGCATATTATATATAAGCTATGGACTAGAAAAGACAAGAGTTTTTGGATGATTTCCATAAAAAATAGAGTTAATTCTTCCTCATTGAATCTCCAAATGTAAAATTATTGTCCCTAGAAATAAACGTATTTAAATCTTTTTATTTTAAAATTTTATTCGTTAGGACACTTGGAAATTAAACGACTCCAAATGTATGTAACACATAATACATCAAGACTAATCATTATACATTACACATGTAAAACATTATATATTGAGCCAAAGCAGACCATTAATTAGCCTATGGAATTCACATGTCAGTTTAAACTCTATGGCCAATACATTAATTTTAGAGTTTCTAGGAACAACTATAATAAAATAAAACACATTTAATTGCGTAATGACTTAATTTTATCATAGTTATCTAATCATTCTATGCTATAGATAGTTGTGAGTATTTTTAATTATATTTCAATTTACCTTTTTCTATTATTTAAAAACGTTTTTCCAGATAAATTTCAAGAATACATATTATCATTGGATGATGAGGAACCTTATTAACCAAACTTTTCTCTTTATAAAAAAAAAAAAGTCATTTTCAGTTACTTCAAATCCTCATTTCACATAATGGTATAGTTGTAAATAAATTTAAAAAACCGCCAGAATCTATTACAGGCACGAGCCGCAAAAAGAACGTGACACGACTCTGACAGCGACGTGTCCCACGTTTATTAATAAATTCAAACGTGTCAGAACCAATTAATCGTTGACATTTTGTGCTTTTAAACCCATTATGACGTCATCCTCAACAAAATCTACTGAGATAATATGCAAATAAATGAAAATAATTAATCATAAAAAAATCCCCATGTATATTTAAATATAAAAATAGAAGCCCAGATTTCGAAGACGATATTTCCAACGTTAAAGTCACGTTTTACTTCCTTCCCCCTCAAAAAAAAAAAAATAAATACAAAATCTACAATGAAGAATCCACCTCGCTATTTTCGTCCATAACTAATTAAAAGCCTCTATCTGAAACAATATCACACGTGTCACATTTTTTTTTATAAAAAAAATAAGTTTTTAATGCCCAAAACCCTAAACAAGGTTGCCCTAAACTTGCCTATAAAAATCCATCTCAATCCACCAAAGAAAACAAACCCACTCTCACTCTTTGTACTCTATCTTCCTGGTCAAAATCTCTCTCTTTCTCTTTCTTTCTTATCTCTTTGTAATGGAGAGAACTCCAAAGGGTGGATCGAATATCACCACCACATGGATGAGGTCCAGACCACCCACCATCACCAGACCGCCCCCCACGGTACCACATAATCTCTATAGATCCTCCCTCTTGAACCCCTTGAGCTTCCCCACCTCCCACCTTCACCCACCACCACTTCTACCTCCACCTCCATCTCCACAGAACACCCCTTACTTGAATTCCATTCCTTCATCTTCTATGAACACAAGGCGAAATGAATTCACTTTTGTGCCGAACGCTCCTCTCCGAACAAGTCCGGTAACGATCCGACTTGATCTCAATCTCAACCTCCCTTCTCATCAGTCTCAACATTCCCGAATTGAGATCAAGATCCCCGAGGTGGGCTTTGAATATGCCCTCCCTCCAACATCGGATGAGGCCCCTCCTTGCAACAATAGAGGAATCATCAACACGATTGGTAACCATGAATCGATTAATCAAACCACCACTCTTTTTCCTTGTGAGAAATGTGACTTTGTTTTCTATACAGCTAGATCTCTTGGAGGACATATGGGTCTCCACACACAAATGAAGCGGCTTGGCGAAGAGGAAACCTCGAACGCCGCCAAGCGGTCTCAGCCTAACAACAATGACATTGATGAAAATCACAACAACAACAAAAACAATGATTGGAAGATGTATACCAACAATGACAAGGCGAAGTCCATCATCATCATCGATGATGATGACGAGGATGAAAATATCATCCAAACCAACATCAACATAAACACCAACAACAACAACTGCAATGTTGCAGTTTCACAACCTGTGCAGCTGAAGCCTCCGGTGGGGAACGAGATTGGATTGAAGCGTGTTAGACATGTGCTCCGAAAGATCCGAGATGCTAAGGCAGTGAAAGATGTGAGGGAACCATCTAAGGTCCAATTGGCTAGAGATGTGGCACCAACAAGAAACCGTTTCAGGTTTGCTGTTGGGAGGAGGACTCCATGTGATGGCATCCTTGGAAAAAGAATCACTGTGAAGCCTTCTCTGAAGAAAGGTAGGGATGAATCTGGATATGATAGTGAGGACTCTGTGAACAGTGAATTGCAGCGCGGTGGTCGGGCTAATGGTCGTCTCAGGATAAAATAAGTGGAATATGAAAGGGGGAAATGTTGGGGAGTCAGTTATTCAATCAAATTTGATATCTTTTATTCTGTTTTTTTTTTTTTTTTAATGTTTCATGTTGGTTTTCCTCTATGAATGTTAGGGATGTGTGGAGAAACTGTCGTTTGTGATGAAATGATAAGCAATGTAAGTTTTTGTTGTGTTAGTTCATGGTACCAGTTCAATTTCTTCTCCCTTTTAGTAATAATATAAAATATAACAGAATGATTTTATGAAAATAAAAAATTCCGAGGAAGATGAAATTTTTTATTTTTATTAATGTTCAAGCCACTTGTAAAATCAGATTGAAAGAGAATTCATACACAATTAAGTTATGTTTGAATTTAAATTTAACGAACAACGGTTGATTTCGTTATAACGAACAATAGCTTCCAACGGTCATTCAACTTAACGGTAACCAAAGAAATACTTAAACTTCTTATTTGAGGGCATATGTGGATTCGATGGTGCTCGTTGGATGATCGTTGAATAAATGTAATCATAGAATCATAAATATGGAAAATTAAAGGCTTCAAAATTTAACGATTTTTCGGGTATCACAAACCACACGAATTGGAGGGAATTTGCTCTTTGAGTAAATTTAGAATGTCATGCCATAATTCCACTCTACACAAAAAAAGAAAATTAGCATGAAATGTGATTGTTTGGTTTATAGTGAGAATTTTGAATTCAAAATGTATATAATTAATAGAAATAATGTGAATTATAGAATAAGACCCAAGCAAAAAAAAATTTATAGAACGAGTATTAGCATTCTCCATCAGAAACCCAGGAGAGTATACTCAAACGGATCAAAGACTCAAAGTACTAGTTACACTATCAAGCACTACATATTTTCATTTTATAATCTGACATTCAATTTTAGTCTTCTTCTCTCAGGATGTTGACTACTTCTAGTAGTAATACTAAAAAGTTGTTTCACCAACAATGATTTTAATTAACATGATAAGAGCCAATGAAGGACTCAGTAAAAAACAATTCATATGTATATTGTGTTTTTCTATAACAAAATTATATGTTGTATTTGTCTATGTACATTGACATTTTTGTTTCTCCATGGTACATTTCACTGGGATACAGGTGGATTTCATATTAAATATGGATGATTCTGCATTTAAAATTTCCCTCAATTTTCCCTTAAAATGCATACTGTCAGAATTTAAATCTCCCTTTGATATTTGGAAATGGAGTTATATAGATGTGTCCATTATTAAATTTTGAATATGATTCTTCCATTCAAATGGTTTCGTTTTATAATCACAAACTCACTACAAATACAACACTCTAGATATTCAGTAAAAAAAAGAAGATAACAACTTTGTGTCTATTTGTAGTAAAGAAATCTGAGATACTCATCTTAAATGGAGATTTCAAAATCGCATAAAGAATTAAAGAATTCCCACTGGAAACCAGTGGTAATTAAGTATCTGGTGCTCAACCTGTTCGGCAAATAGAGAAAGCCTTTGAAAGTTCTTAAAAAAAAAATCAATCCTAGCATTTTTAAACTTAAATTTTGGTCAATTCAATCCCCTAAAAAATTTCAATAACACTAATGGATAATATCTATATCAAAAACAAAAAGTGTGTGCATTGTTTACTAGATAAGAGTTAAGAATTAATTTATTTCATATGATATCAACAATGTGCGAGTTGTATAACTAAATTTTCCTTTTTTAATTGATCTATAACAACATTTAACGTCTTTGGCGCGAAGTGCTCAATGTTGTCGCAGTTAATATGCCATCATAAATTAATGGCTGCGTTTTAACGACCATAACGAACTTCCCATGACGTACTTCCTTGTGTTCGTTATCGTATGTCTATATACGTAACTTGTCTACTAAAAATGATGAGAAAAATTCATGTTCCTGGACAGGATACCTTAATTTTACTTAATGAAAAATCTTTGATTACCCATAATCAAAATTAGGAAGAAAACTATTTATTCTCCTCCAAAGGTTAATTTTTTTTAGTGATGATTAAGAAGTTAGTAAAAATAGTGGGTAAAAATTCTTTGGTAAACAATGACATCAACACCTCTAGGTGCACATTATTATCTACTATAGACATGTCACAAAGATGTCATCAACCATTAACACTCCACACTAGGGGATTTCAGAGGTATCAGAACATTTTTTTCTCAATACATAATCCATGATACTACATCTACCTAATTATGTGTTCCTTCTACCAACCATTTTGAATTAACACAGTAGATTTTAATTAATCCCTTCCAAACCACTTCAATATTTGCATCATTTCAGCCAGACCATAATAACATCTTATAATGATTTGAATCAGAAGGAATGAATTAATCAACTTGAGTAGGCCAGAACAAGTTACTTTCAACATTAGTTGGTTTTTGTTTATAACAAATGATGTATATAAATATAAACCAAGCTAGACTAGTGTTGAAACTCAATGAATAATGTCTCTTCCAATTATAAACCATAGCAAAATTCCATTTCCCCATAATTGATATTTGCTCTCTCTCTCTCTCTCTCTCTCTCTCTCTCTCTCTGTTGTGTGTCTGTGCAGACATTACTGCTGAAGAAAATGAAAACAGATAAGGAGGAGGAAGAGGAGGCCCCCAAGAAGAGGGCTCGGATCTTGCCTTCCGATGGTGGAGACACTTCATCAATGAAAGTTGCAGATGCGCCACCTAAATCTGATGGAAAATCTGTGGAAGTCTCTAAAGTGGTACCTTCTCTTGATACAAACACGGTTGCTACCCATGAAGAGGAGAAAAAGACTATCCCTTCTGACCCTAATCATAAAGGGCTTGGGATAGATCTGAACATAACTCCTCCTGAATATTATGAAGTGTTCGGCTTTGAATCCATGTCAAAACCTAATTAAAGCCTGCTACTAGCAATCCGAACCCTATATGATTCTCTCTGATGTTATCTTTCTCTTTCAGTTTTCTTCTATCTAGGTGTTTAAATTTCTTGAATGTTGTTGCTTCAAGTGATTTGTGTTTGTTGTCTATCAGTCTGTCTGTGTAAACCAAAAAAAAGGGTTTTTTAATTCCATAAGCATCTTGTTTTTGTTGTTGCTTTGGTTGATGATGATTTCTGTCTTCTGTTTCCTTTTTGTTAATTTGTTGTTCGTTTTGTTATGAGAGATCCACCCCATGGAGTTTGCATCAGTAATTCAAATCTAGCTGGGAGAAGCTCCCATCTTGTTTTTTATTATAAAAAAAAATAACATATACAAGATTGTCTAGATCCTGCGGTTTTATGAATAAAAATACAAAATATGGATATGCAAGCTCATAATCCTGATCTAGAGGAGCAATTTGTGAAATGGGCAGGCCATGAGATTAGTTAGCTATGTTAGATTGTGAGTGACAATTTTCGTACCACAATTTTGAGAGTGTCTATTATGATTACTATTGGAATGGATGCATGCCTAAAGTTTCATTCAAAATTTTTTTTGTACCACAAGTTGGTGTTGCAGATGGACTAAACCTGATAGTAAACATCCATTGTGAAACATATTATTCATTATTCTTAGTTTTAGATTTCATCAAATGGACAATTGCATGAAATTTCCAATATAATAACCCAATGTGGGACCAATGGCTTCACAGGCAGCTTCTTTTGGTTGTTTTTTTTTTCTTTCTCTAAAACAGTACTAGATTTTCGAAACCGTTGGTATTACCTGACATCTCTCCATATTAGTCCCCCTAAAGAAATTGCTCATTGTTCAATATTTCTTCAGTGATTGAGGCCCCTGGGCAGTCATAGGAAAAATATTGTTATGTTTAGTCCTCTCCTTCTTGCATCCCTCGTTTGTGTGCTGCACATGTTTATTTTTTTGAAAGTATATACTTAGCCATGTAGATGATATAATACATTTCAAAAGTATATATACATTGGTATTTTTTGAAGTAAATCTTTTGTCAGTTACACAGCGCACTCGTATTATATTGGACCACACAAAGTTCCTCTATGTTTTCCATGTAGAGGATCCAGTTTCGAGTACATGGAGATAACAAGGAGGTAACATTCTTATTTTTACTTGTTATATTAGAGAGAAAAAAAGACAAGTGTGGATGTGTAGAGCTAATTTCAATCACTGTCAAACTTAAGACTCAAGTTGAGTCAAACACTGTTAATGTCGAGCCATCACATATGAAGGTAGAACACTCTAGTCAAAGACAAGAGGACATGTCAAAGACAATCTGATGCTTAAGTCCGTCTGTTTAAGGTAGAGTCTAACAAGAGTTTTGCAAAGAATATTATCATATGTGTGCTTCTATTGGTTTGAATTCTTGGTTTTATAAATGGATTGTCCGATTTGTGTATCTGGAGTAAGTACTGCTGATGATAGGTATCCTTGAAATTCTAGAGTGGGTTGAATGTACACCAAAATCCAGAGATATACACTCAGGTCCTGTAGGATTTAAGTTATAAATGAGCATACCAAGGACATCAAATCCTTTAGCAAGATCAAAACATACGCATTTGGTATCATAAAGCTTATCTAGGATTGGGTTTAAGTAATCTCCAAGTTTCTTAGAATTATGCAACATTTTTCATTGTAACATTATGTTAAATACTTAAATGGATGATAATAAAATTATTCGAGTTTAGTTTTGAAGAAATCTCATATCTCCGGCCTAGACAGCTAGACGTGCTTCATCCCAAATATGATGAAATGCTTTCATCTAAAATTTTAAACCATTTTAATTTTTTTTTTCCTTCTGTGTTTGACTTAGCTTTCAAAAATGCAGAAACCCCCAAAATATACATATATAACATTTCAAAATTAAGATAAATTTTTTTACTACATTTTGTCAAGATATCTCAAGTATTTAAATCCAATTGAGATTATGATTTTGTAGCATTTTCTATATTCAAATTAATAAATTACTATCTCTACTGATTTTCACTTTGATATAAAAAATTTATGTTGGAAAATTATTTCTCTTGTCATTTTGAGAATTCATTTGACTGGTCACATATATCTACTATTCAAAATATATTATTATATGGCCCTGAATAGAATTTATTTAAAAAACTTAATGCTCAAATTAATAAAAATTTGATTCTTCCTTTTACAAATAATCCTTCTACCGATGAGTAAGAAAATGTAAATCACAAAAGAGGAAAAAAAATCATTTTCAATGAAATTGACTAAAAATAAAACAAAAAACTTTAAATAGTTTTAAATCAACAACAGATTCTGTAGGATCTCCTCACCTATTAAATAGAATCCCAAACAAATCCAACTAATAATAAACCAAATCCACAGTCCTCACAGCTCTCTTTTATTTTGACTTTATTTTTTTTATATTTTTTTCACAATCATTCATTCGGACATTGTCCATCTTATCGTTTTCAATTAAATAGATAGCCTACCATTTACCTAAAAATAATAAACCAAATACATGAAACAACACAAAATCCTTTCATGATGACAAGATGCATAATCCAGTACCATAGACCACAAAAACTCAATTTCATAAAACCAACAAAAATAACAACAACAAAAACAAGAGATGTTGCTCATCATAATAATAATAATAATACGCCGCCCTTCAACTTCCGCCGTTCACCCCGGCTGATGACAATGAGGCGCCGTTCTCCGGCTCCTCATCATCAAAAATGATTCCATCCACTGGAATCTCATCGGCTGGACGGATCTCCTCGTCATCCATTCTTTGTTCCGCCTCCTGGGGAACCTGCGGCGCCGGGGGAACGGCGGGCCGGGCCAGCCCGCGTCCCCCAATCTGGAGAGGCCCGGCCAGGAAAACATAAGGCCCGCTTCTGGCCCGCTTGGCCTCCGCCTCAGCGATCTCCGCCGCCCTCCGCAGCCTTGTGTGGGAGCTCACATGACCCCCAAGTGCGCGCGCGCTTGGGAAGGCAATGCCGCAAGTTCGGCACACGAAGGCGCGTGGCGGAGGTGGAGGAGTGGGAGGCGGGGGGCGGCTGGATTCACCTTCAAATTGGGGGGTGACGGTGTAGTCGAAGAGGCTCGAAAGGAAGGGGAGGTGTTCGTCATCGGTGATGGGGGAGGGAGAGGTTAGGATGCCTATGAAGGAGCTCCATTGGTTGGGGCTTGGAGGGGGTGGTGGTGGGTCTAATGGAGGAGGAGGAAGGCGGCGGATCAGGGCGGCGAAGGCGGGGAGAAGAAGAGGGAGAGGGGGTGGGATTGGATCAGGCAGGGCGGCTCCGATATGGGTATGGTAGGATTGGAGGAGGTGGGTGATGGGAGCATGGATATTGGGGTATCTAGTGGGTCTCCGGGCCGGGATAGGAGGATGGAGGATTTGGGGAGGAGGAGGGGGAGGGGGAGGGGGGTTGCGCTTTGGGCTAGTCGGCGGTGTCGTTGGTCGGAAGGGGGTGGTTGGTGGTTCTCCATTTGGGGGAGGGAGGAGGGTTTGTGATGAAGAATGTTGGGGAGGTGATGAGGAGAAGTGGATTCATGGAGAGTTTTGGGGGGTTTTTATAGGCCTTTGGAGGATTAGGGTTTTTTTTTCAAATATTATTGGAGGGAATGGCTAAATATCTAATTTGTCCAATGTCATTTTTAATTTTTTTCTCAGGTCCTTGAATTCTCTGTGAAGTTTCAAAATTACCCTCGAGTATGGACACGTTTTGAAAGTTATTTTTCGCTATGTTAAAAGTTGAGACCACTAGGGGTAGTATCAGAATTTACAAAAAATGTCAAAACTTGTTTTCAAATGTTGTCTGAGGTGGACTCTGTATCCCTGATAGATTTTAGGAAGACCGAGCATTAAATAGTATTAATTACTTTTTTTTTCAACAGTATCGAATATTATTTAGTGGCGTATCTTAAAAAATTAACTGACTCGTTATCTGATCCGAGAAATGAGAACGAGAAAAACGTTCCAACGAATATAACGTTTAATTGTCAGAGTACGATGATATGTAAAAAACATATATCCTGGCAAAGAACATTCTAAATAGGGTTAAAAGGATTAACATGAATGAATATCAACAATTAGGTGTCATTTCAATAATCAAAGAAGTAATTACTAACTAAGAAAAGGTGTTTATTAGATGCTCAAGTAGAAATATCAATTTTTTAATGTTTAGGAGGCTATTGGATGGAAGTTTAGGATTGTGGCATCCAGCACAAACTATTACACTTCTACTACAATATAAGTTGTCATTGAACCACCTTTTAACAGCTCAATAGAGGTATGTCCTCTTCACAGGGGTATTGATTCAAGTCTACTGCTGCTAAACGTAAGCTAACTCAAAATTTTATTTCATGGGACATATTGTATAGAAAGAAAAAAAAATGTTGTGATATATAGTTTTGGCAAAATGAAGACCTCCACATTTTTAAACCTAGTTTAATGTTGATTTTTCAAGCTCCACTCGCTTTGGCTTATCCATCCGCCACCATATAACTCAATAGGGTTATTCTCTCTCTCCAGAGTTCTATGTGAATAATAATTTTTTTTGCTAATTAGTTCGTTTTTGCATAGTTCCATATATCAAAAATTACAGCATTTAAAAGATCCTTAAGGGCTTCCTATGAGAAACCAAGTCAACCAAAAATGTTGTATTTGATCTTTGATATTAATAAACGGATTCAAATTAGCAACATAAAATTGATGACAATCATATATAAGATAATAAATAGCCTAGAAAATGTGATTGGATCTTCTGTGGTCAATGGCCTATAACAGATGATGTATGTAAATGAGAACTGACAACACAGTTTATGAGTACCACAATTAGTATTAAAAAAAATGCATCTTTTTCAAAATGTTGCACTCTGATTTTCCAATATTCCTCTAAATGTGTAATTTTCTGTAACAATGAAACCATATTTAGCTAGGAAAATCCTAGATATATTTTTTGAAACTCAAAATCGATCTATGAGAGTAAATCCATGTCTCTAACCCAAAAATAAAAACTTTATATGAAATTTACAAATATAGTAGCTTATCAAGAGATTAATGAATTTCTTGTAAAGTCACTTGTAAAATTTCAATTGAGCTTCCATGTATGACAGAAGAGAACTAATTGATGTAAACTTAACCAATACAGAATACTGAATTCCCTACTCTATTGTATCCATTTTTTCTATATTTCAATGGATTGTAATACATAAGTTCTCATAAACCTGATTCAAGTCCAATCAATTAGAGAGAGAGAGAGAGAGAGAGGAGAGAGAGAGGGACACTACACTTATAAGACAAGTAGAGCCTCTGCTTCTGACTCTTGTCATTGGTTCCAAAACCAACACCACCTCTCCCACCCAAAAAAATGCCTATAAAAGCATCCTCACTGAAGCCCTCAAAAACCATCTTACTCAGCCATGCAAAACCAAGAACCCACAAGCCCAAGCTCGGCTTCCTTGGGGACCAGCCCGGCCCGGTCCAAGCTCAAGCCGGTGAAGCCCTCAACTAAGTTCAAGGCCAAGCGTTCTTCGGAATGCACCTTCAAGTGTTCGGTCTGCCCGAAAAAGTTTCCAACAATTCAAGCTCTTGGAGGCCATCAGAATGCTCACAGGATTGACAAAGCTGTTCCTCTTCTTCAAATGTATGCACACAGTCCCATTAGTCCTCAATTCGGGCTCGGGCTCTGGCTCAGCCCGACACAGGAGGTCCGGCCCGTGAATTGGTACCCACCACAGGTGATGGTAGGGGCACGGGCCGGCCCGCAGTGAATGACAATAATGTGGACCAGAGTGGGAGTTCTAGTGCTCATGAAGAGCTTGACCTGACCTTGCACTTATAGTACAATGTGGTTATGGTTATGTTGTGGGATTGTGTAAGTTGGATTTCATGTATGTGTTTTTTTGTTGTGTCTAAAGCAGTATGTGAAAATGTGGTTTTGTATGTGTGGTAGGTATGTGTTTGGAAGAACTGAGAAATCAGTTTTGAATATACAGGTATCTATATATGTGAAGCTATATGTATATAGTTTTGTTGAAAGTTTGAATAATGTGTGTTTTCTTTGGTGACATTATATTGCTCTTCCTATATGGTATTATATTATCCCTAATGAAGGAACTTAATATGAAGATTGAAGCTTTTTAAGTATGAAGTGTTGCCTAAATCATATGTTCTTACAAGAAGTCCACCAAAGAGGGATTATCGATAGCCTAATGCGTGGAAGATTTCATCGCCACGATGAACGACAAAGATTCGAGAATTAGTATGAATCTATGTGTGTCATGAGTTAACGTGCCTTGAACTATCGATGAAGAACAGATCGTATGGCGATTAGCACAATCGACGCCACGTTCTTGTGAAAGATAGATGGGGCAATTAATTCCATGGATCTTGCCAAGTTTGCTGCACAAACACTGGAGATTGATGAATGCTGCTTCTCTTTCATAGATGCTTTGAAAACATTGATTTGCACCACCAATAATGGTTCAATTTATTCTATGTACAATGACTTCAATTGTGTTAGAATGTGGTTTTCCAAGTAAATAGTTAAATCTCTTAAAAATAATCAATCTCATTCTAGTTCATTATGTCAATTATTAATTACATTACATTAGCTCACTTTGACAATGATGCATGTATTCCATCTATTTCAAGATCCATGACTTGTGAAACCAACCAAGCACTCCTTACCAAACCACATCTTAAGGTATCCTTTCTCTTACTCGAAACATCTGGTTCAAGTATTACTCATAGATTTAACCAGGACCAAGCAAAACCACAACACTCCATCAGACATATTACAAATTGAAAGAAACAGAACTTTTGATCAAAGGTTTAAGCATTCAAACTTGCTCTTCATCATTATCTTTAATTATAAAAATAAGATACACGAATTGCAATAAACACCAGCAAGAGTACAACTGCTAGAAGTAGTTGGAGCATGTTAAGCACAATCACATATTGTGCTTTACATAATTTGATAACATTTTATGTTCTTTACAAAAAATAAAAAACAATGACAAAAGGTGACAGGATCCACTGAAATGTCATCCTTCAGATTTAGTTCTAAGCATTTAATAAAAAGATAATCTTTCAAAATCTGGGAAAGATTTCCCTCCCAACACATGTGAGACATGCAGATTAATTTCTAAAGATCACGATCTGGGCAAAAGCAATTTTTTTCCAAGAAAAAACAAAATCATTTATTTAAATTGCGCTTACGCGTGTTTTGAGGGAGCTAACCAGATGGCCCCCCTCGCGCGATGGCCAGTTTTTGTCATTCCTCTGTCTTCTGTGCTTATGCTTCATAACCAGAAATTCAATGCGTAATCTCAACATTCATTGTGTATTCCTGAATAATCTCATTTTCAACTCTTCAACCATTTCATTGTACCAAGTTGAACATTTGCTAGATTATTCAACATTTAGATTTTTCATGTTATTTGTAAAATCTAGTTTGGTGGGTTAGTCAATTGGTATTGTTTTATTTCAAGGTCAGTTTTTCTCTGTTCACTATTAAATCAACTAATTAAAACTTGTGTTTCAAGAAATCTCTTGTATAATTAGCATTCATTTTTTAGCATTCCAACAATATTTGTTTTGTTTGATTAATTTTATTGTATGTCGTGTTAATGGTGTAATGTGCATTATATTGGACATACGCGACCTTTTCATTCAGGCAGATTTTTATTTTGCACTATAGTTTATATGCATTGTTCCTTTTTATTATTTTATATTTATTTGTAAGGGAGGATCTATACCATCAGTCATGACCGTCGGTAATGATAAGTAGTTATGCTATTTGAGTGTCGGTGATTTGGTACGACAGGCAAACCATATTTCTAATTTTTTTATTTGTTTT
This sequence comes from Acorus calamus, assembly GCA_030737845.1. Taxonomy (NCBI): domain Eukaryota; kingdom Viridiplantae; phylum Streptophyta; class Magnoliopsida; order Acorales; family Acoraceae; genus Acorus; species Acorus calamus. The sequence continues at coordinate 678,592 of CM060867.1, forward strand.
ATAAACTATGTCTCTAATGAAACAAACTAGAAAGCTATCATTAGTTTCATAGATTTCTTTGAACTCACTGATCTCAGGTTGTATATATTTCATTTTCTTCTGCTACCCATTTTTTATTTATTTATTTTTTTCAAAAAATGGTTGCTGTTGTACACAATCGTAATTTATAGCCTCGGGTGATAGTTAGGCCTGTTAACGGGTCACGGATTGATCCGAATCCGACCCGATAAAAAACATAAATACTTAATTTGAAGAATCTTACAATAAAAAAGGTACAATAGATCCGATTGACCCAACTCAAATACTATGTGATTTTTTTTATATTTATGATGCAATCCAACATTTATAACTAAATACTGAATAATCATTTAAAATTTTAAACATTTGAAATATTTTTTACAATTTTTTAACTTCTCGTAAAACCATAACAATACAAACCATAATCCAAATATTCTCTCATAAAACATTAAAAAATCAAAATAGTAAAAAACTATTTATAATACAGCAAATTCTATTAAAATAAATAAAATAAAATTATTATAAGCTCTTAAGAAGTTCATCGACTTCTTTTTGCCTGACCTAGACTTGTTAATAGGTCAATCTGATCTGACCCGAGATCTGAAATAGACCTCATCCAAATAACCGACAAACAAACGGGTCAAATCAGGGTCTATTGAAAGGCCTAGTGATAATATCTCAACTCAATAGATGTATATACTTCATTAGATAGATTATATAATTTTACTCTTGTTTTTTGGTTAAGTCCATGCAATTCATTGTTTTACATCACGAAGGTACAGATGAAGTATATACCTTAAAAAACCTTCAAATAAATTTCAAAACATATAAAATTATATTTGAGGACACACACAAAATTGTCCTTATTGGAAATTATTCAGAGTACATTTGCACACCCCTCAAATAAAGTCCAACAAAAAAAAAACGTGTTTGTAACAAAGTACATTGAAATTAAACAGTGTGAAAATTGTGATTTTATTGAGAAGGGTAGAAGCTAAAGGATCCTCTGTTCACTGAAATGTGACTGGAGATTGGAGTGAACAGCTTCTCCCTGTTTTTTCTGATGAAACAAAACTGATGGGTAGTGCTCCTAAGCTTTTCCTGGCCCACTCAAAAAAATAAACTGAAGCAACATAGATGGGTGGCTGGCAAGGATTACATGAAAATTTCAAAATCTGTAACTGAAATACACAAAAAAATAAGGATGATTGGTGCCGATTCACCGCCACCCATTTGTCGTTATTGTTATTTATGTGATGAAGCCAATACGATACCCGAATTGAAGTTCTCAAGCTTTTGAAGTCAATGCGGCCTTCTTGCAGTGATTTTCGAGCAATTCCATTGTCACACTCTTTGGCCTTTCGAGAGGTAACCCGAGGGCACGGTCCCATATTAGCTGCATCATCAATATCAACCTTAGCCCAACCAAAAATACTGCCACCAAATGTTACTAAGAATTGTTAAATATATTTACCTGGGAGCATATGCCGATGCTTCTAGAGACGCCAAATAGAACTGTATAATACCTGACAAAGATACGAGAAGACATTATCATACTAAGGTAGCAATTGGAAACGATTTTGAAAAACAGTTTTTTACTTGAAGCAGTAATTGAGAAGATGTCACCTAGAGCATATATGAAATCACCTTAACACAAATTATATGTTTTACTAATGCGTTTGGTTGTGCGATTGTGCAGCGTTTGCGATCACAGGAAGCTGCGTTTACAATCGTACAACCAAACAGTTTTACAATCGCAGTTTTAAATCCAGTGATTGCAGGCAAATAGTGTCTAAAAGCTGCGATTTCAAAAAGCTGAGAAAGTGAGCTTCCTGCAGAATCAGTTTTGCAATCGCAGATTCCTGCAGAATCAGTTTTGCAATCGCGCAACCAAACACAAGTATAATCTATTACGAAAAACATAAAAGTGTATGCATTCAATTCATTAGAGTATGAATTCATTTTTTGTAAAAACATATATTTCATTAAAATGGAATTGATAAATGAGATTTCGAACAAGTGTTTATAGAATCTTCTTATGTCCGAAGAAATTACTCATCAAAATAACAAGTCACCCATTCCAGTGATATAGACACATCTATGATCAACAAATGCATTTTCCACTAACTATGAATCCATTTATGGAGCAAAGTATGATTGCTAAAAAAAATATCAAGGGGTTATGAACGATGTACCTAGCTTCAGTTAGACCAAAATGGTTAAGCAACACTCCACTGTGAGCATCTACATTTGGCCATGGATTCTTGACCTGCAACAGAGCCCATAAATAAACACAATTAAACAGAAACTTTGTAATATATAACAGTTAACATCTTACTGAAGATTATCTATGGAAAAAGATTCATAATTTATTTTTTGGGGGAAGGACTCTGATTATCTATCTGAATATTGGACCTTACAAACCATCATTACATGTTTCAACTTTCAACCTGAAAGTGACAATTTTATAGTGGGTGGAAGGTGACAATCACATATCAGGAGTTGTCTCATGAGTCAAGCAAGCAACAATGCCTTGGGCACGGTTATTTTTACAAGTTCATGCATATGAGAAAATCTTCTCTTAAAAAACAATGGTCAGTCATCAATCAGAGTTGCAATGTATTATCAAGTTATGGCAGCTAGCGTTACTCCAAACAATAGGTTTAAATATACTAGATCAGTGACAAGATAGCTGTCGCTCATTTGTAAAGAATGCCAAAAGTAGTAATGCCTTGTCTCTACTATGCTGATGTACATTTGTTTTACCCTTTCTTTGACATCACAAGTAGAGCATGAGAACGTATAATGTTCTCTCTACACTTGCAACAGATTAAACAACCGCCTGTTTAATTTATTATGATTTTGCACAGCATAAGTTGTTTGGAAATTATTTGTTGAATGCAGAACAGGAACCAGGGCTTGAAGATTAGCTGAACTAAGAAAAGGTGCATGAGACACAGCTTATATGGGAATAGAGTAGAGGCATTATCCTGGGTCAATTGGTAAGCGATTCCGTATAAATACTTTCAAATGTCTTCATACAATAGTACAAATTAAAGAGAAAAAAAGAAGTTAAAGTACAGATAACTTCGAAAAACAATGATTTGTTATTTGTTAAAGCATAGGTATGATGGCAGATTGTTATGTTATCATTAAATTAACTGACATGATAACAGACACCAAAGAATTATGTTGCTAGTTGCCCATGCAACAAAAGCAATGCATATTTATTAAAATGTAACAAATCCGACAATGTGTACGATATGTATCATTTGTTTTTTAATAGCTTTCATCTGTAATAATTTTGATATGCACAATGGACTTGATTTCCAAAACAGATTTTTAGAATCCGCATATCTAGTACTGTCTGATGTTTTATTCACAGAAATAGCTGTTATCTTATATGGTCACATACATCCATGCATCCATCAGCTGCATTCTAAGTTGGTGTGTTCCATGATTGTCCTAACAAAGAAGCATGCCAGTATTGATGTTACATATATACATGTTATACATTCATATCCAATCTATTTCCAAATACAGAGGGTATATATGACACCGGGACCAAAGGAATGAAGACCCTGTAGTAAACATAGACAGTTAAAACCAATATAGGATGATGCAACATGAAAACCAGAACAAGTACTAAATGAAACCAGCAACTGGACATCCTGAAAAATGTAAATGACTAAAGAGAAGTCAATGTATTCACCACTGAAACTCACAAGAAAATGAAGGCAAACAAATGGAACTTGATATGTTCATGATATATGGGGAAAGAGTGAAGACAAATCATGTTTCATGTCTTTTGAGAATGAAATGTGTGTGTGTAGAGCAAGTGCTTCAACTGGTGGGATGCATGAGATGTAATCTTCCTTTTGAAAAATAAAATAAAATAAAATAAAAATAAAACACCTTATAATTTTACCTTTCCTAGCTCTGTAAGTATAGGAGGAACAACCTCGTAGAGCTTTGAGACCTGTATGGGAAAAGTCCATACTGTCAAAATTGGCTACGTAGTGTAGGAAATACTATAACTCACATGACAGAAACATCAACAACAATATGAGTATATAACTAAAGTTTTTTAAAAACAAACCAGCTGGAAAAGTGGATCTTCAGGTAAGTGCTTCAAGGCAAATTCCCTCTGGCATGTATATCTTGGATCTGTTTTACGCAGAACTCCATGTCCAAATCCAGGAACAACCTGTGTAGATATTTTACTGATCCAAATATGAGAAAGAATGACAATTTACCAAAGAAAAAACAAAAAATATCAGAAAGCTTCCAGCTTCATCCCTTCACTCAAAAGAAAGCCGGCATTTTACTCTGGTGGCCATACCAGGAAATTTCAAAAAATCACATTCCATAGCCCATGAGACCTTAATCGTATGAGTCCCTTGGAGATCAACTAATATCTCTTCAAAACATTTGTAGGCCTCAAACCCCTAATTTGCAGAGGGATCTCCAAGATGCAGCTGTTACCAAAATCATGAATTTTAAAGCCATCATGCTGGATCCAAACCCACAACTCAGATTGATAAGTGTACTTGATGCCACGAGTCTCAGTCCAATCTCATTATTAAATATAAAAAATACCAGTGCCTTGACAGATATAAAAATAATCCCTCCAAAACAAGTTGAATTTATTATATTTAGGCCAGACTAGCTCAAGGAAGGGCAATTTCAAATTCATTAATGACTGTAATTATGTTGAAACTGCCAACCAGCCCGGCATCATTTTAATGTCAAGGTCCCTTTCTAGAACTTCCTCTCACCACTAATCCACCAACATCTAATGAAATACATAGCGCAAATATTGCAAAACAGAGATATTTTCCAGCACTCACAGCAGATGTGTAGAACTAAGAATTATGAAAACAAATTGCAGTGCATGTTAATCTCAATTACAAGAAAAAATTTCACAGATCTGATTACAAACAGAATTTTTTTGGAGATACCTTGACAACAAACTGATAAAATCATATTAATGAAACTATTACTCACCTTGCCACTGTTCAATGTTTTCCAGACATAATCCTTCAACTGATCCGTTGTTATGTTTTCCCCACATTCCTCCACTACATTTTTAATCCATAACAAGACTTCCTGCAAAGATAAAGATGAAGCTTGAACCAGTGATTTCTATAAAGCTGTAGAACAAGTAAATTCTGCCCCAGCAACCTCTCTCTCTTAAATACTTGTAGAAAATTCAAACAGCAAACCAGAAAAAGCACAATCACAACAAAATCTAAAGCCTGAAGGCCCTGAACAGAGTAAAACTAGTAAGACTGTCCCCACAAAAATATTTTAAGAGATAGCAGTATATCAAGATGCAACAGCTTGCAACTAAAAAGCAAAATCACTTACAGAAAATTAGAGATAAATCTTTATCTAAACTCTGTCAACAAAAAGAAAAGTGATATTTCAGAAGGCAATACACATCCATGGTGCGATAAATGTTGTTTTGGAAAATACATTTCAGTTCAAAGATCATTCCAGATAAAGGAGAACTGAATAGATATAGATTTTTAACTGTCATCCTGCCAGTTGGTATCACACAGTCTACTTCTTAGAAGTTTGACCATGTCTGACATTTGAACATTCAGAGTCAGTTGAAAACTTTTCAATTCCATGATAAATTAAGCCATCACTGCATCTTCTTATATCATAAACATGTTTTCTAGTATCAATCAGATATTTGTTGTAGAATTAACACATTTTGTTAATTGATTAGCACATACGAACACACACATATAACACACTCTCCCAAGAAGTACAGAATCCAAAACCTGATTAGCCAAACCATGGAGTGGCCCAGCCAAGCCATTAAGTGCAGCTGCAAATGACAAGTATGGATCTGAAAGGGCACTCGCAACCTGCAAATTGAGCATTATGTTTCTGTCAGCAGATGAAGATTATATCTGTTGATGCAGATTAAATTGAGTAGCAAATACATTTCATAACTGGAAGACAGATAATTTTAAGTTTACTACAGGAAAGTAGGATGTTATTGAATTTAACTTATTGATAGATTAGACTGTTGTTGAGCGGATTACTATCTCTACAATTCTCAGAACTGTGGACAAAAAGTCATCTACAGAGAGATTAGTAACCAAGACACCTTTTGGTATCACTTACCAGATGAGCAGTGTGAGCACTGACATTTCCACCCTCATGATCACTGCACAGGAACAGAACGTGTTGGGGCAATTAATTGGGATTTCAGCTAACAACTTGCATCAAATAAAACTGATAATAAGAGGAAAAGTTGAGCCATGGCCAAATATGCCACCCACTCAGCTATTGTATAACTTCACCAAGAGGGGAATATTTTCAAGGACAATGATAGTTTGGGGAATAGTTTCCCCAAACTTGGACTATTGAATAACAAAATTTCAAATGATTTTACCTCATGGCTGCTAATGGTAGAGTCAAAATTAATGAATCAAACTCAGCCATGGCATTTGGTTTTCCCCTCCCCAAATAAATAAATACATAAATAAATAAATGAATGAATAAAATTTGTTTCTGATTTGTACAGGAGATTCTATAGATCAGCTGATCAGATAATTGATCACTTTTAAAATAAAATTGGAAAAAGGTTAATTAGAGCTTATTATTTTTTAAAAAAATAATACAATTGTGTTTCTCTTTTATTTTGTTACAACAGGAAAGGCTTTCAAACTTACTGTAACCTTGCAAGCAGTCTACTGAAGAATGACAATAAAATTAATCAAACAAGCAAAGAATTTTGAGCAGAGAACTAGATATGATAATACTACGGGAAACAAAAAAAAATACTCACGTGTGAATTGTGACATAAAGCCTCATTAATTCCTGCATTTTTTTACTATCAAATCCTAGCATATGCGAGAAATTTGCACCATAATCGAGTGAATCATCAGCAGGAATGACCTGTCCACCTTTGTAAATCCTTCAGACAATGAGAGAAGTCAAATTATCATAAATAGAAATTGTAATCTTAATGTATATTGACAGATATAGTGCTGTGTTCAGAAAGGATATTTCAGGCATTGTTGACTTGACATTAGGAGGGAGAGATAATATATGCAGGAGCCCCCAAAGGATAAATAAGACTGTTAACATAATAAACAAAAAAGAGTGGTTCCTAGATTAAAAAAATACAAGGACTTGGACAATGTTTCTCATATATGAGATATTTATTTACCTTCTATAAACAAAAGCAGCTACAACTGGAACCTGAGCAATCAAATTCAAGGCATCTTCATAGGTAGGCTCCCAAAACCTAGAGCAGTACAATATTTTGTTTAGTCAAAGCATATACAATCCTTGAAGAAATATCTATTATTACTGTACATCAGTACATCCAATTGCAACATACTTTGCTTTTGAAATTCCTTTCTCATATGCCTTCTGAAATTCGCTCTGAACCTGAGACCATGTAAGAAACAGACAGTTGAGAAGGCATGCAAAAACAGCAGAATAGTTTAAAATAAAATTAGTATGTGTTATCTCTTAACTTGCTCATCTCTGAAATAATTGATGACTCGCACGGACATAATTGAGGTCTTTTTCGCCTTATTTAAGTATAATATATTTCAAGATAGGATATAAGAATTGCCTGCAGTGCATGTGTGATTTACATATTCCATCAACATTTGGTTTCAAAAATTAATTATATCCATTGCATAATAATTTCACGAACCATTTTACACTTGTAAAAAATAAACTTTACAAAATAACCACCATGATGCATTGAATATTATTAGTTTTTTTATATTGATATAAATTAGAAATTGTTCCTTGAATGTTCTAGGTGCAGCTGCTGCGCTGCACCAAATCAAGTGAGAAAATATGAATTAAGCATGTATAGTACATACATATTGGGTATATTATTTTCCACCCTATACAAGTTCCCACAAACCCAATTATGTCTAATAATGTATAAAAATTTCAATGCCAGCCAGGTCAACCATATCTGGATTAGTAACCTGAAGCGCCATAACCCCCGTTGTAAATTGAGTCATTGGATGTGCAGTTACAGGAAGAGCATTGATCGCTTTATAAACATGGTCTGCAACAAAAAAAAATGTCAATTTCAATTAATGAAATTTTTACAGCTGGAAAAGTGAAATGGCTGTGAGAGGTGAACAACAGGTACAATCACATCTTTAGAAATATTTCAGTTTGTCTCAATGAGAAATCAAAACACTGCTTAGGAAGATATGAGAAGAAGCATAACATCCAGCTAAATGCCAGCTGAGAAGATATAAAATCCAACTTGGTATAGTAACCATCAGGAACTTGGAGAAAAAGAAGGAAGAGGAAAAAAAAAAAGTAATATCTGGAAAAATCCACAACAAACATGTGTATTGCAGATTCGCAATTAATAAGACATGATCACATAAGAAGCAACAGTGATCATGAATATCACATATGCATGCTGTTATATGACATGAGAGACAACTTGGATGAACAAGTTCCGAACGTCTCTACATCACTGCTGAGACATTAATATCATTCATATCCTACACTTGAAATCTCCTCTATCATGTACTTTTACATATTTATGCTTCACTGAATACATTATTTTTACTCCATAACATGAAAATAAACCATGTTTCCAAGACTGATGAGTTATGACACTAAATACCAAGATCTCAAAATGTTTATACAAAACTGTCATGTATTCCATTTGGAACAACCTCTATAGAGCAGTTCAGGTATGAGGAATCAATGTAGTTTATCCATCGTACCTGGAACACTGGCTCGAGTTCGCAAGTCTTTAGACAATGCATTCACTTGATCTTTAGTTGGTACCTAGAATGGATAAAAATGTGCCCAATGATTAGTATCGTCAAAAACATAGAACTAAAAAATAAAAGACCAATTAAAATTCAAAAATAAACATATATCATATCCAAGATGACTGAAGGAAAAGCATAGATTGTGAAATGCAATTATCCGAGTACAATGAGGTTTGCCAGGATCTAGGATCCATAAATTCCAAAAGAAATCTCAAAATTCTGGCTATCACCTAGCCTTGCTGGTGCAATTGTTAGGCAATAGCATGGGAATATTTGCAGTTTCTCTTTTATCAAATAAATGTAGAAAAGAAGCATCTACACCTTATCTCTTATCCATGTATAGAAAATTATATACTTAAACAGGAAAGTGCCTTTTTTTGGAAATTCAGCAGGCCTCAAACAAATCAGAGGTAGGAAAAAAATTGAAATTCAAGCCCAATATGTTGTATTAAAATTTTCAATGCGTAAATACAAGGGACAAGACATGATCATGAAACATCTTACAAAACTTTTCTCATAAATCCCCCCAAAAAAGAAGGTAAAAGCAATGTTTATCCCAAACCTAAAAGTGAATGCATCATTTTACATTGTTTTAAAAAAAAATTAAAAAGAATCTGTGCAGTGTGCACTTTAAAAGTTCGGTTCAAAAACCATCATTGATGTAAACTAAGTCTAAGGAAATGAACAAATGTTGCCTCTTCTAAGTTGGTTTCATATCCAACACATTACAATAGAATTGTGCTAAGTCAAATATGTTTATGCCAAAATATTCAATGATACATTTCAAGATGAGTATAATAATCACCTTTCCGGTCAACAGGAGCCACAGAAGTCCCTCAGGCAATGGCTCACCTTCAGGAAAAGCAGCTGGTAGTACTTTTTGGCATTCAGGAATAGAAAGTCCTCTAAAACGAATTCCCTGAAAAGCATAATTGATTGCAATTATCCACGCTGAATGTACAATTTTTTTCTATATTTCCAAAATAAACAATATCAAGGGGCCTAGCCACCATAATAACAAAGAAAAATGTTTATTCCACACTTTGTTGCAACAATTAGTGACACATTCTTGCATAAGCACCATAAGACTATAGAACAGTCGTTACCTCATCTGGGTCAAGTAGCGAGGTTTCCCACAGCAATCCAGTCATCCCTCTCATACCGCCGATTACCTATGATAATTGGGGGCCACTCAGTCAAACTAAATCTTCAAAAAAATTTACATTATTTTTCATTTATTTTATATATTGAAAATTGATTATCCCCTTGCACAGCCAGTGGGGTGGGATTTGAACCCCTAGGCTCTTTTTTGGAGGTAGAGGGTGCTAACTGGGTATTCCAATGAAAAGGAAAACAATTAATTAAATGTAAGAACACTTAAATCGTGACTGATGACAAACTACCTCCTGGCTACATAAAAAATTAAATCAACACAAGAAGATAGATGTATTTACCATATCAACAGTGATGTTCCCAAGTTGAACGTTGCCATGTTCTTTTTTCAGTTTCTTGAGGCGCTCCTATATCATATAGACATGGGCAAAGGAAGTCACAAAATCACTTTATGGTACAGAATAATACATTTGGATTATAGCTTATATGTTTGTAATCTCAAGTAGCATGGAAAAAGAAATGCACCATTTATAACAATATTATTTTTAAATCCATCAAAAGAAAATCATTTGCATCAAAGAAATAAGTATGAAAATGATTTGAACATTTTTTGGGCATGATGAAATTATCAGATGAATAAGATGCATGCAAAGAATGGTAAAAAAAAACTATTACAAAACTTCCCCAAATTGTCCAATTTGCAGAAATCGAATTTAAGTTTTCTCAATGAACAAAACAGACCTGCTGTTCTGGAATTAGATCTTCCAAATGTGAGCGTAGGTCCTGCATAATACATGGTAAAAATCAATATTAAAATGGAACATTTATTGAAGAAGCAAGTCTAGAAACAGCAACACATGAATACTGTTGCTAAGCGCAATCATCTGCAGAGTTAGATCGGTGCAGTACCACACAAATGTGTGATTTTCATTCATCAACATTATCCTACATAAACCCTTCTACAAAATATTTTCATGTGAGATGATTAGAAGTGCCCTGTCATCGATGCACACAATGTTCAAAATTTAGGGAAAAAAGCATACTTTACATCAGATGGAATATGGACATACATGCAGAATGATGCAAGGGTAATGTCCTCAAAGCTAATGCAACTAGTATTTCTCATATCAGCACGAAAACTTAACAAATTAAAAAAAATTCTTTTTTTTTTTTTGCTTGGTAATTAAAAAATTCTTTGTGATCAATCATTTGATTCTTCAACAATAATATGTGAAGAGCAATTAAGAACTTGTGATAGAATAATCACACTATTTGGAGTACGTGACAGATAACAAATTGACAAAACTGAGATCCTAAAAAAATTATTTATTTCATATAACATCACCATCGCCAAATCAAACAAAAGCACCAAAAAAACACATCCAAACTCACCATTTCTGGAGAGCTCTGCATCTGAATCCATCGGACTGAATTGTACGAAGTGGACCTCTGATTCCGACAAATGAAAACAAACAACCAAAAAATACAGCTAAAATAACAAGTCCATCAAATCAAATTTCACAAACGCACAAACGAAACCAACAATGAAAATAATTCAAATCACTTACAAATTGGTTACGGAGCTTCGAAAGAGCCGAAACGCCTCTGAAGAAGGCCATCGCTCAAACAATAAAATCTCTCTCTCTCTCACTCTACATAGAAAGATCCATGAATTTAACAAAAAAATTATAAATAAATAAATAAAGAATCTAAACTTGATGTTCAGCTCTCCTTTCAGAATCGTAAACTTAATTCGAAATTTAATTGGTTTGATCCATTCTTTTTTCAGAATCGGTAGTGATGAGAAGACGAAAATCGGAAGAACAAAAAAAAATTCAAAATCAAAATGAGAATCTCAAAAAAAAAAAAAACGGAATCGCTTTTCGAAGATCAAAAACTTACACAAAAAGATCGACCAAAAGCCCCGATTGAACTCTGGAAATGATGTTTTTGTGGAGACAGCCGAGTATTTTTAAAGAAGCATAAATTCCAATAATAGCCTTACATGATGGACGATGTGTCGCGCTAGTGGAGATTTTAGCCGTTTGATCTGGGTGTTTGAGGTAAATGGACGGTGGGGATAGGCTAGATGATGAGGGGCGTTGATCGGTATTTCGATGCGAAGGGAGGGTATTTTGGGGAAGTGAAGCGAGGGATTCCAACATCGACGGTGGCACGGAGAATTGAGAATTGAATTCGCTACCGTGGCTGACTTTTCTTCCCGAGTGTCACGGTCCGATGTTCTGCAGGAACTTATGATTACCCGACTGTGTTGAACATTTAAGCCTTGTTTAGATACATGAAAGAATTTATTCTTTGGGACATAGTTATTCCGGTACAAGTGAATATAACAATAAAATAATAGAATGTTTGGATGGAGGAATAAAAAGTGGAATAGAAAGAATAAGGGAGAATAAAGGTTTAAAAACTGTTTAGGTGGGTGGTATAAAAGGGTATAGTTATGCAAAATTATGTAAGAATAAACTAGTATTTGTATTTCAAGTCTCACATGGAATTGCGTTATTCCTCCACCGACATAAGGAGACTCACCTATTAAATGTGTCATCACTTCAAATAACATATCATCACCTTTTATACATCAATTGAATCCACATGTCAAATCAATTTTTTATACCTTATTCACATTTTATTCTTTGTCAATCAACACTTCAATATTTATTGTTACGTTTCTCAACTAGAATAACTGAAAATACAACTAAACAGAAAATTATTTATTTCATTAATAAAGTCAATAATTTCTGGAATAGTTATAAACCCCATAATAGTTTATATTTCTATCCAAATGGGTCAAATAAGTTTTGAATTATTCTCGTTGGGAAAACATAATAATAAAGTTTTTGTTGTAGAATAAAATATGAATAAAATGTGAATAAAAATTTATAAAATATGAAAAAATGAAAATGATTTATTTGATAGATAATTTATAAGAAGTGGTGATAATTAATTTGATAGAATATTTAATAAAATAAATATAGATTATGAAAACGGGATAGGATCGGACCTGTGGGCCAAATATAGATTATTTAATGAGCTGTCCACCCAAGTATAGCCTTGGTGGCCCTCATTGAGAATTGGGCCGGCCCCAAATACTGACGATTAACTAGGGCATTCTATGTGATTTCTCTAAGCCCCCGTTCGGACAGAGAATTAAGTTAGTATGAGGTTTATGATTATTTTAATATGAATAAGAATAAAATAATTTTTTTGTTTGGTTGTATTTTAAATGATTCTCGTAAAGAAACATGATAAAAAAAAAATTGTTGTTTGAATAAAATGTGAATAAAGTGTGAATTTATCTATAAAATGTGAAAAAATGATGAGAGTTACTCGATTTATATATAAAAAGTGATGACACTTAATTTGACAGTAAAACAACATATTGTTTTGTGTTGAATAAACTAAAATAATTTAGTTCTAGGGGTTGGCTGGAATCCATATACTAGTTAATTCTCACATACAAATTCTCATTTATTTTAGCCTTCTAAACACTCATTTTGATGCAATTCCGATTAATTCTCACTTATTATGAGCTCTATTCTCGAACCAAACATGAGTTAATAGATTTTATATATTAGGATATATATTCAAGGGAAAATGATCAAAAAAATCTCATAAGAATTTGAAATATTCAAATCAGTCATTTTTTTAAATTATACCTAAAAAAATCTCATTTCACAGTTTTAGAAACACAAAAGATTAATCTGCCCTTATCTAATTAAATCTTTAATATCCATCTTTATTCCACACTAAAAATTTATTTTTCCTACAAAACAACAATCTCTCTATACATGATGAAAATCAATCATTTTAGAGGTTTTGTTATTATATACTGTATGTTTTTATTTATATTTTACATAATATTATTTATCATTTTTCATTGTGTATAATCATAATATGTAATTTAAATATATGTTGTGCCCTAATGCAACATATGATATTTTAATATTCTAAATCTTTATTCACATTTTTTATTTTTTAGCTATTTATATATTTTTATTATATCATTAGTACATATCCATTTTTAAAAAAACATCAATATTTAATGGAGTTCATCATAAAAATTTAAATTGTATTGGTATATATTTCACAAAATCCACATAATCACAAAGAATTTACAATAAAAAAATCGATCTACATGAAAATGTGTGAAATATATTAATAAAATTAAGAGGGTGAAATATTTTAACAAAATTAAGAGACGTGGAATGTATTAAGGATTTAATTACATAAGGGTAGATTAGTCTTTTGTATTTTCAAAATTATAAAATGAGACTTTTTTAAGTATAATTTTAAAAAGTGACTGATTTTGGTATTTTTAACTTTTGAAAGATTTTTCTAGTCATTTTTCCTATATTCAATTCATTCAAATATATAATTTATTGACTAATATATATTAAAAAATAAATTCAAAAAAATGGAAGAAGGTATACATTAGCCACTAATTATGCAGATTTTGGCCAATTTTTACTATTTGTGGTAAATATTCTAATAGTAGTTTTGCTTTTTAAAAAATCAGATTTGATTGTCATTGCTTTTAATGTATTTTGTATTTCATTCAATTAGATTCATGATTCATAATTATCTTTCCATCAATATTACCTAAGGATTGCAGTAGTGACTGCATGAATAATTGGGTGCATTAGCACCCATAATGTACACAGATTAAGTCACACTGAAGTATTAAAATGTGTGTCATTATTTAAATACTAAGAACAAACATACATTCAGTTTTATTTTTAATCTTCCGTAAGAATATTTGGATTATGGAAATGTATCCATGATGCATATACTTTAATTAGATTAAAAATAAGATTGTAACATAATTTAGTATATCATAACCTTAAAAAATGCATAATCATCTCCTTCGTATGTATCTTCCACTGAAGAGTTGAATATATTTGCAATCCAAACAAGCCACTTTTGAGTCTTTTAAATTAAAAAGATTAATCCAAAGAATCCAGCATGATTGTCACATCCAGAGCTTTTAAAGAAAAATAGTAGATCCAATGAACCTTGATCATTAAAACATAGCAAATACAGGTCAAGGTCAATGTCTCAGTACACTCAACTTGGGAGGGCTAAATCATTGTAGTTGGTTGGAATTAAATGTGGGATTCTTATCCCAAACCTTTTTTATGATGCGACATGTTATTAAGAATGAAATTAAAAAAAAAATTTCATTCCATTCCAGTAACTTTTAACATGATGAAAGGCTCTAGATCTTTGTTTCTTGAACTGTTAAATGTAATTTTGATCATAGAAATGTATTCACAACACTGTTAAATGAACCTTCCATGATGAATATATGCAATGATTATGAAAGTATACTAAGATAAATTTATTAATATACGAATTTATATCTTTCCATATTCAGAGTCTAGACTAAAATATATTATAGATCTAAATTTAAATATGTAATCATGTGACACATAAGATAGAAATTAAGATGTTGTAATCAGAAAAAATTAATGGAATCGAGATTTAAACATAATAGAAATGCATGGGTTATTCAAATTTGTGTATAATAGATGACTTATACATACAAGATGATTGAATTTAAAATATATATTATACTCTACAAAAGCCACTGTACTTTTCATAATTTTTATATCAACTTTGATATAAGTGATCAAACTATAGTCATTCATCAATGTATCAATGAACATTTGTTCGAAACTTCGAATTGTGTTTATTTTTTGGAAAAAGAAAAAAAAAC
Organism: Acorus calamus; assembly: GCA_030737845.1. Lineage (NCBI taxonomy): Eukaryota > Viridiplantae > Streptophyta > Magnoliopsida > Acorales > Acoraceae > Acorus > Acorus calamus. Next base: position 694,252 of record CM060867.1, read on the forward strand.
TTTTTATATTTAGATAACCCTTTTTTTTCGGGTAACCCAACAAAATGTTAGTAGAGAAAGACATGTAGGGCACCTTTTGGTGAAGATTTTTATTCAATAAATAAATCCTTTTCTTCTTGAATTAATGCTTGTCTCCATACACACAGGAAGGTTCCATCATGCACACAACTAATGTGATTCACCCTCCCATTTTTCTCTTCAATGAAGTATAGATCAAGGCCTCATGAAAGGAAAACATCACCTCCACAGACTACAGTGCACTTTCTTTAAAGGACATTTATAACATAGACATGGCATCAGACAATCCAAATTTTTGTGCCCAGATATTTAGTAAAAATATCCTGGTTTAATATCTTGTGCATGCATATTGTCAAAAATGAGGTTAGCTATCACAATCAATAACATAATAGCATTTCATAAATTTTTGGTATTATAAAAACAATAATCTTATTATTTTTTATCCATAAATTAACAAGGGTCATTCAAATAATAAAAAATTTATATTACAACTAGAATAATTAAAAACACAATCAAATATAAAAAAATTAACTCATTCTTTATCTACACAGGAATAGTTATCTATTATGGATAATTTGTCACTACTCAAACTAGACATAAAATTATCAAATGTTTAAAAAGTTTGCATGGATCATATTACAACGGGATAACTAAAAACACAAACAAATAAATAAATAAATGACTCGTTCTCCCCGTATGGCGTGAGAAATAAGCCCGTAATAGGAAAGAATACAGGAGAATAATCTAAAAAAGTTGCTTGTTTTGGCAAAATAAACCCCAATAGCTATGTCTGGATAAGTTAGGATAAGACTTGATAACAATTTTAAGGAAATGCTAGAATTGTTTATCAGGGTTTATTTATGTCAGAGAATTAAAATACTCATCACCGTCATTTTTAAAAATTTCGCTCACATCCTTTTACATAACCCAATGATACACCCATCTTTAATAGGGACCATTTGATCAATGGATCCACTGCTGAAGATTAAATCCCGACCACACAAAATAAACTCATTCAGTATTCAATCCACACCATTCATTCTCACCGTTCATTCAGTATTCAAGCTGGATCATCTACAGCAATGGAAAAGGATTCCCTCTCCTCCCAATAATTGAGTTGTAATTTTTTTGGTTTTTTTTCGGTGAAAATAGGATAGCAATGTTGATGGGTGCATTTCCTCTACATTTCCCCTCCTCCCAATAAATAATATGGGTCAGGGTTGTGCATCAATGATTAAATATGAGTAATATTGGCAAGTATTGTGTATGAAATACTATTTATTTCATTAATACATAATATGGATAAGTATTGAGCATCAAAGACTGATATTATTTATTAATACATAATATGAGTAAGTATTGTGTATCAAAGACTAATAAACTCATCATTAATAAATAATATGGGTAAGTAATAGGTATCAAAGCCGTTCTATCTTCAGTAATCAATAACATGGTTAGGTAATAGGTATCAAAGACTAATATTTTCATTAATACAAATGATCCTTTTTACATACATGTAAAAGCTAACAAAGTAGAGTTACACAAGAATCAACGGCCATAATTTAATCAAACAACTCATTTTTTTATTTAAATTCATCAATCATACCAAACATAGATTTATATACTAGGGGCAAAATTATCATTTTAAAAGTTATTACTCTTTATTCACATATTATCTACTACTTATCCTTAATTTATACAGGGTGAACCAAACAACAAATACTATCTTTTACGTTTCCCAATGAGAATAACAGAAAAATTAACCAAACAAAAAATTGTTTATTATGCATGGATTGTTATCTATCCTAATATAGCTATCAGGGCCGAATAAATTAATGTCTCACCCCATACGGGGGTTTGTCTATACAGGAATAGTTATCCATGGTGGATAGTTTGTCACTACCCAAACTGGACATGGGATTATCAAACTTTCAAAAAGTTTTACAAGGATCAAATCTATTTTTGCTTCATGTCTTCCTGTAAACTCACAGGATGCAACCCTTTAAAATATTAAAAAAATACAGCTAAGTATGATTTAATCACTTGATCTAAACATATAAATAAGACTGGTGGGTGCAAGTCTTCTATGTAAGTCTATGTAAGTCTGTAGAATTGGCATTGACTTAAAAGTCAACATTTAAAAACATCCACTTTTGTGAGTGGTTAAGACAGATCCATCAAGGCCAAGAAGAAAAAAAACAAGGCGTGTCTATGAGCGGATACTTAGCTGATTGAAGCATTGCATAAGCACATCTTCTGTCATCAAAAAAAAAAATCTTCTTCTTCTCATCATCCCAATCTCATCTGTTAATTGTGTTATATTTAATGATTTGAACAAGTGGCATCAACTTGTTATGTGATATTGGAAATGAATGTAGGTATGTAGTCCACAATGCATCAAGGACAATAGACTTAGCTGGTCCGGGAACCATAGAATAAATATGTGATGATGTTCCATAGTTTAATGTCACTCAATTTATATAGGGAACAAATTAAATAATTTGCAGTTTGAGCATAGCTGAACCTAAAAAATGATATATAGTTTTTTTTTTTTTTGATTGGTTAGTTTTTAATTGTTAGCTTGGCATAAATCATATACTTTTAGTAAACACGTATATATATCTTGCATGCATTCAATTATTTGGTTGAAATTTGAAATAGGGTTATTTAATTAATTTATTTATTATTGCTAATAAAACATTACATGTGAATTTGTATATTCTTTTTAATTTCCTAAAGCATATATATAACACAAAAGATTCCACAACCATATATTGCATTATTGCATAATTAATGAATTTTATACGTGAATTTAAAAATAAAAAAAAAGAGTTGCAAAAACATAAATTTCTGTGCGCATTTTTTTTTGTGCGAGCAAATGTTTAATTTGAGTGTATCATAAACTAAGTAATAATTTTAATTATAAGTTAAAACTAATAATAAGGATAAAATGGGTTATAGTATTATGATCAATATTACCTTGATGCAACTTGGAATTAACCCAAATTTTAATTTTGATCATTATATAATACGTGACCAGATACAAAGAAGAAAAATGTGAAACAAAAGAAATAATAAATAGACCATGATATTGGGTATAATATATTATATTAGGTGTCCGTACGATGAATTAAATCCGAGAATGAAATAATAATCTCTACTTGACATATGAAGCTTTGAAAGCTTATTATATGAGGAGGGTGGGAAGGAATTGAAATTAAAAGAATTAATTAGGTTTGTATAGAAGAAAGTAAAACTTAAATGACGTAGGGACAACTTAATATAAAGTATCTGAATATGAGGTTCTGTAGATTTTATTTTATTTTTTTGGGACCACTATGGTTGAAATGGAATGCATGTGCTATTGGTATTGTTGAAATCATATACACAGAAGCTTACAGAATTGCCATTTTAGTGAAATAGAGTTGGTGGGAGTGACATATACAAAGCACATGTGAAACAGAAAATATGGATGTAAAGAAAAATATATATGGGATGACTTCATACAATGAGAAAGCATTTGTTCCTCTTTTTCTTTTTCTTTTTTTTTATTCTCTTGTGTTTTTTTGTGTGGTTTGAGTGTAATCAGTGAACACATGTGAATGTGTATTTGTGGATGCATGGAGTATGTAAAGAGGGAAAAATGTTTTAAGCCCCAATTTTGTTACACAGAGATTTAATACTGAAAATAATATGTTTGTTTATCATGGATAAACTGTATTGGTTAATCAACAATAAATTTAAAATAAAATCTTTTGGTAGCTATATAAATTATAGTTACATTTAATAAAATAAATATAATGGACAAAAATTTATTCACACAGAAAAATAATAATAATCAAAGAGAAAATTATCTCATTTATTTTTATCCATATTGTAACTATTTTATTGTCAAATAAACTACATGTGAACCCAGACAGTGGAGGTGAACATTTGTTTAGTTTTACTCTGTTTTTTTTCCTTTTTTCCTCTTTGTATGGACTACTAACATAGAAGTTTCTCAGATGATTTGGCTCACACTCTAGAACCTAATAAAACTTCTACAAGTAATCCAACACTTAACTTAAGTAGCTTAACCACCCAAAAGAAATAAATAATAATATTTTTAGTAAACATCAACAAAAGTAAAAACCAAAAATTTGAATGAGAAAGAAAGATAGTTACTTGTGATTTGAAAAATATGATTGAATATAATTGTCCTCCCCTACAAGTGGCAATTAACTTAAAACTAGGCACCCTTTGAGGGAACTAAAAGGGCATAAATGATCACAAGATAATAAATAAACAAATAATACAAAGCAATGGGAGGATAAGTGATTATTTAATGCCTTTAGAAGCTCAAACAAGTCACCCCCTCTCATATATCTCATGTTATATTCATATTCGAGCATGTTTCAAGTTGTTATTAAAAAGAATGATTGTAACTTTATAAATTAAAAATTACATATTTTCATGAACTGTACTCCGTACAGTAAGATATGGTTGTGCAATATTGGCCGTCCATTTATACCATCCATGATGAGCTGGTCCCCAACAATTAGGACGGTTGATTTTACAGACACGTGGAAGAGTTACACGGGTTGGACGGCTGTAGAAGCGGAACCCGTAAGCCGGCACGAGTCTCGTGCGGTTCGGTGCAAATGTAATCGATACGTCATGCGTTCACGTGGGAATCGGACGGTCAGTTTTGCCCCCCGTACATAGCCGGCTTTTGTACGTAGTTATAGATTTTTTTTATTTTGTGATACGTTTTTGAATAAAGAATAAGATTATTATATTTAAAAGTTGGGACAAATCCATATAACCCCCTGTAAACATTTTGAAATCTATACAACCCCCTGACTTTTCTATAAATTCATCCCACCCCTGAAAACACTTATGTAAATCTAAATAACTTCCTGAGTTAAATTTTTATCGGAAGATGAGGCATATTTTATTTAGTTAACGTTAGCTAAAAACACATTATACTAAAAATTATTTTTAATGTATTAAAAATACAGAAAATCATCTGTAAATGACAATTTTACCTCTCCGAATAGGGTTATATAATCTATTTAGAGGGGTAAAATCATCATTGATAGATGATTTTTTACATTTTTAACAATAAGATTTTTAGTATATTGTGTTTTCAATGAAGGTTAATCAAACAGAATATTTGCAGAATACTCTTCATTTGTGAAACGGAAGTTTAATTAACTCAAGTGGCTATTTATATTTACATAGGTATTCGCAGGGGCTATATAAACTTTAGAAAAAGTCAAGGGGTTATATGGATTTCGGATAATTTATCGGGGGTTATTTGAATTTTTTCCTTTGAAGTTCTACCATTTACTTAACTTAATATAGATCCTGAAATTTTTTTGTTTTAAGAAAAAAAAATAGCTATGTTGGCCAGATTAGATATTAATTTTCAAATATCTCTTATTGGATTACATATATATATAATGTCCTAAACAATATTGTAAACCACTAAAATAAATCTTAGGCTTCAAGCATATAGATTATAAGTCTTCTAATACTGTAAATTATTATCTCTTACCTACACAAAAGGCAAGGTTTTATTCAATTATTTAATTTTAAATCTATGTTTTTCAAAAGACGTTTTTTTTAATGAAATAAAAGAATTCCTCAACGAAAAAAAAATCAACTACCTTAGTACTTTCACAATAATGTATGTCATGACACATGTCAATCCTAACATTATATTTTATTTAATATGAAAATAATTTTTTAATATAAAAATATTTAATCAGATGTAGGTATAATTTTTTTTCCTTCTCCAAAAGAACTTACAATTATATTTATCTACTCCTACTAGGGTTTTTTTTTTCTTTTTGGTATAAATCTACTCCTACTAGTGTTGTTGGGATTGAGAGTTAATTTAAAGGGCTTTATATATATATATACAGTCGAGCGATTCAGTGCGGGAATGCGGGAAATGACGTCGATCGTTCGATCGCGGGTCCATCGCATCCAACGGTCGAGATGAATCGCCCCCGACCGTCCGATGCGATGGACCCGTGATCGACGGCCCGTGATCGTTTCCCGCACGACCGCATTCCCGCACCGAATCACTTCCCATATATATATATATATATATATATATATATATATATACACACACACACACACACGCCATCGTATCCGACGGTCGATGTAAATCGCACCCGACCGTCCGATACGATAGACTCGTGTTCCCTATATATATATATATCTTAAATTCTATTATTATAAAAATACCCCTCTTGCATCCTCAATTACAAAAATGCTCCTCTTAAATCTTATGTGTGGAAGTCGTGCAATTATATCCTTGTTAGGCATTGTTCGTAACCCAATTTGAATCATGGTCAATTTTCTAATCCACCTCAATGAAATTACTACATCAACCCCACTTAAACCTTAAATCTCAACCATGATCATATTTTTCAAACATCCAAGAATTTGGGAAAGATGAAGAAAGACTTATCCCCATTATTGGCATTTGTAGAATTTTTTTCCTTGTTTTTTATTGGTTGATGTCCATATTCTACAAAGAAACCTACAATAGCACTTGGGATGTAGGTTTGAATGATTGCCCATGGAACTATTCATTTCCATGGGGGTTGGGAGAAAATAAGCAGGGTTTGAGTTTGTCAATCAATGGAAAAAAAAACAAGAAATTAAGAATGTGTTGTGCCAAAGAAAAAGAGAAAAAGAGAGGGTGAGGAAGAAAGAGAGGGTTCACATGAAAAAGAAAGGGACAAGAGAGCAGTTACTTTTTGACCCCTTGGAAGGCATTTTAGATAATTTACAGGGACCTATCGGGGACTAACGAAACTCTCATAACTAAACCTCATAGTCTAACCACATGGCACCGATGTACTTTCAAATAATGAAATTTAAGTGGGATATATTTAAGAGAGAGATATTTCAAAGGGGCATCATACCATCTAACTCAATATATAAAATTATCAAAAGCAATATATAATTTCTTACAAAAAAATATATATTAATGTTACATTCAATTCATTGAGTATTATTTATTTATTTGTTAAAATATGTATTTTAATTGATAAATGTATATGTTTAAAAAAATCAAATCACGTGTGATCTAAAAAATTGACTACGCGGAGGGTTAATTATAACATTTTCCAATTTATATTATGAAAAAACTTAGATGCGCATCTTTGGTTGTATTTGTTTTTTCTGTAAGAATTTGTGCAGACGTAAAAATTAAATTAAAATCTGAACCGTTGAAAATGATCTGGATGAGCCCAATATGATGTTCTCAATTTGGGAAAAGTGGGCCGTAGTTTTGATAGTGAGGATGTACGGTTGAGATTTAGCTTCCCCGTTACGGTTTACACATTCAAACAAAAACACGTAGTGAGAGAGAGAGACATTTCAGTACCGAAAATGCCCCTCTACGTTTCAGAACACACGCGGTAACAAAAACTTTGAAAGAAACAAACGGGATCCACATAAATGACGTAAATTATGTCAACGGAAGATGTGTTTGGGAATTGGGACTTTGTGAGAAGAAAAATAAATACAATAAAAAGTCCTCCATGAAAATGAAAGAAATGAGAATAAATTTATCGTTGGTGGAAAATAAGTAATTATTTTTTATTTGGATGTTATTTTAAGTATTTATTTATGAATGAATATTTATTTTAATAAGTAAATAGTTTGATGCTTATTTAAAAAATATTTTAATTATTAATTGAAAGATCGATTTGTCTTCCATATTTTCATTTTATAAAAAGTGGTGAACCAAATAGATCAATAAAAAAATGTTTCATAAAATGAACATAAATACCCTTCTATAAACACCACATATAAGAATTTATTTTTCATGTCTAACCAAACAATTTTTTACTTAAAATTAACAATCTGCAAAGCCAAAAGCCCTAGTTTTTTAAATGTGAATATCAAATAAGTAAAAATCTCATAAGATCATTTTTGCAAAAACTATGAGAGAAATGTTTGAAAAATGAATTTGTTAATACTTGTATACAGAAACAAGCGGTTGTGTGGCAACATTGAAGTCTTAATTGTGACAAGTCTTAATTGTGACATCCTCAGGAAAATTAGAACATTCTATAAATTATGGTAGTGAAATGTTTCTAGAATATCAATTTGGAGCACTTCATTATTTTGTAAAGATTCATTTTACTATGAATTATTTTGTCAGGAATTCAAATTCTATTATACATCGCTAATGAATTTCTACATACATTCTTATTCTATGTAGTAATCTATTACTAGCTATATCTTGCACATATATATGTAATTTATCTATTTAACTATATTACAATTACAAAAAAAAAAAAGCAATACCACTCAATAAATATTTAATGATAAAATAAATAAAATAACCACACATAAAATTAAACAAAAAATGAGAAAGAGTCCCTAAATAAGTTGCATGTTACATATATATTATTTAAATATCAAAAGTGATGAGAGAAAATTAATCATTCTTAAATTACTACCAACCAAACATGTGTATTTTCACATTTTTCTGATACTTCTAATATGAAACCAGAACAATCCACCACGAAATAGTGAAATACCATTAACCAAACGGGGAATAAAATATTCTTTGATCTCAAAATTGTTTCAAAATTATTGAAATGATGAGGATATTTTTAACATAATTTTTTTTAATTAGCCATGGATATAAATAATTATAAGTGACCTATAATTAACTTTCATGGACCAACATAAAAAGATAACCATTACTCAGAATGGCATGTATTTTATCTTACTGGTCAAAACCAGTTCAAGTCACTAAAAGGGGAAATAAAAAAAAATAGAATCAACATTTTATTACTTTCCTTGCGTGCAGTATACTACAAGCTCCTCCCTATATAACCAATGTAAATTCTTACTGATAAAAGATTCTGTTTTAATAAAAGTGAATGAATGATAAAGTCTTTTACAGATAAGAGTTCACACGTGATGAAAATGTATTGGTTGTTACAGAAAAAAGCCTCTTATCCCTTACATGTTCATGTGAAATCCTTTCATCACCTTTATCACGGTCACACTCACTTTCAACCTCTCTATCTACAGCTATATATAATAAACATATATATATATATATATAGTCGAGTGATAGCGTGCGGTCGTGCGGATTCGACGTGCGTCGTCCGATCGCGGGTCCATCGCATCCAACGGTCGATATGAATCGTCCTTGACCGTCTGATGCGATGGACCCGCGATCGGACGACGCACGTCGAATCCGCACCGACCGCACGACCGCACGCAATCACGAGTCTATATACACACACACACACACATATATATATACACTAGTTAATGCACACGTGCGATGCACGTGAATTATTATGAAAATTATTTAAATTATTATTATTTAATTAAATATAAAGTTAATATTATCTTGTACATAATATATATATGTATAATATATAAATATGCAAATGTATATCTTATAAGGGAAAAACTACTTGAATAAATAAAAGAATTCAATAGATACATAATAATACTAATCGTGATATACAAATAAAATATTAATGTAAATTTGTTTGTGACATTAATTTGTTAATAAATTATATGTAAACATAAATATAAATATTATTTGTGACATTAATTTGTTTTGATTATTAGAATATTTGTTAAAATCATATCTTGAATAAAACCATAAATATAAATATTATAATATTAATAACATAAATAAAAATTAAGTATGAGCAATTGAAAAATAGATCTTGGATCAATTGATAAATTTAAGTTCATTATATCACATATTCATTTAACAAAAAAATAATTAAATTTATATGTGTAAATTTGAATTCCTAAATTTTACATATAATTTCAATTTTTTCAAATATAAAATAAAATTAAAATATAATTTTAAACAGAAATAATTTTGTATTTGTAACTTAGATTAGAGATATACGATACATATATTTTTTGTACAATTATTTAAATCAATTTCACTGAATTGATGTATATATAGAAAATTTAAATAATATCAATTATAATTTAAAGAACTTAATTTATTTCTCTGTAATTTAATAATTTAAATTTTCACCCATTTTAAGTTATCCATACGAAAATCTAAAAATTATTATTTATTTTGAATCATAATTTTCTCTTTAAGTTTAATTTAAACTTATTCAATACAAATAATATTAAAATTATCTATCTAAATTTAATATATGGATATTATCTTATAATATATTATTTTATATTATCATTTTAAATTAATTTTTTTATTTTTGTCAATTAATCCATATTTTTGTCAATTGTCTCCATTTCTTAATATTTCAATTTTTATTTATTTAAATATTATTTATAAATATCTCATTTATCCATATGTAAATATAAAATTTATCTTAATATTATTTTATTAATCATATCTAAATTTTTTAATTCAAATGAATCTTATAACATACTATTCATCCATAACTTTTGAATTTTAAAGATGTAGTTATATCAGTTTTAAGTTACATATTTGATGAAATATCTTGTAATATCAATTTTACTTAATTATATTATAATATGTTATTGATCCAAACTTATCATTTTTTATATCAAAATTTAGTTCTATTTCTTATTGATTTTGAGTTACATTTTCTAAATAACTTTTGAAAAGCATTACTTATATTTCTAGTGTGTTGAATTCATGTATGCACTAATCAATTCTCCTAATATTTAAAAATATTCAATCAAACAAAGATTAAACTTTTTTTATTGTTAAGCAATCCCAATTAAATATATTCAAAATTATTAAAAATAAAACACACTCATCATCCATAAAAACAATCACCTAAAAGCAAATGAAAAAAAATATTATTGAAATATAACCAAACATAAACAAAAATTATAAAAATAAAAATAAAAATCAAAGTCATTTTCTAAAAAGACAAAGACTTAGAAAATAAAAAAATAAAAAAATCGTATTCACAGATATAAAAAATAATGATAATTAAATAAACTAATAGATGTATATTCATATGTGCTTTTAACAAGTATGTAGAATGTTATATATAATTTTTTATAAATACAATACTACAAAGAATAAACACATGAGAAAATCAATACCTATATATTAAAAATAAAATATAATAAAAATATTTAAAAACAACATATTACTCTTTCGATCAAACTCTAGAAGAGAACTCTATATGTATAATTCAATTCTCCTAAAATAAAAAAAATCCATTAAATCAATGATTAGAATATCCAAATAACATGTTCAAAAATATTAAATATGAAAAAAATTCATCATCCTTTCAAATAATTATTAAAAAACAAACTAAAACTCCAAATATTTGAATTTAAATATTATTGAAACATAATCAAACATAAAAAAAAAATCCTCTTAAAGACATAAAGACCAAAGAAACTAAAAAAAATGAATTGAATATGAGAGGTTGGGTATTTATAGTATTTTTTTTTTTGAAAATGGCTCATCCGATTTTTATATATAACCTGATTTTTTTTTCTTATGATTCATTTTTATCTATATTTTGTATTAAAATATAAAAAACCAAATTACTCTAAATCAGATAATTTTGAATTGAGAAAATTAATTATTTTAAATTAAAAATTAATTAAGACTGATTTTTTTGTTTTTGAATATCTACTTTTATCTATATGTATTTTGAATTTCTAAAAATAAAAAATTGGTTATTATATATATATATATATATATATATATATATATATATATATATATATATTTGAAAATAATTAAAATCAATTTTTTGTTTTACAAGATCTAATTTTATGTATATGTATTTTGAATTTCTAAAAAACAAAAATTTGTTTGAAAAATCGTATTTTATGAGATAAAATCTAATTTGTGAGATAAAATCTATCATATTAAAATCAAATATAAGAATATTTTATAGATATAGATGTATTTTTAATTAATTTTAAGTTGTAAAATCGGCTAAATGTTTCCCCTTCAACTCGTACTTCTAATAGATGGGGGTATAGGTATAGATTTTTTTATCAAAATTCTGAAATAAATAAATAAATTATATTAAGTCATAATAAATTCTGTTTAGATAATAAATTTGATCAAAATTAAATTATTTCTAAAATTCTTTAATTTTTAAAAGTATAATTCTTCTAGCATAACTCTTATTGGGGTGAATAATAGCTCATTGGAAAGATGTTTTCATTGTATACTTGCATGTGAAATAGATTTTTCAAAAAATATTTCCAAAATTATTTAAAAAACTATTAATTTTCAAGGATAATTCTGATTGCATGATGAATACATCACTGGAAAGATCAATTCGATATATATTTATGCATGTATAATATAGTTTTCTAAAAAATGATTATTTAATAATGAAAATTGAAATTAAATATGAAAAATATATTTGAGCCAAAATTATTTTTTTATCAGTTAAATAAATTATAAATTTATTATTAATATTAATAATAAAATGAATATTAAATTTAACTTATTTATGATATTTTATTAAATAGAATGTTCAAATATATTAAAAATGAAGCATATTTTAAAAAGAATTATAAACAAAATGCAGATTTTTTAAAATAAATATTATATAAAAAATAAAAAACCTATAAAATAATCTTCTAAAGATATAAACAATAATATATATAAGATAAACTAAAAGATATATATTCCTATGTAAGTCTAATAAGTATGTAAAATAAACTAATATATGTATATTAGTTATGTACTCTTTATAAATACAACATTACAAAGATGGAATACATCAGAAAATCATTAATAAATGTACAAAATAATATAAAATATTAAAAAAATAGCATCTTACTCTTTTGATGAGCGTGTAGAAGAGAACTCTTGTATGTATAATTCAATTCTCCTAAAATAACAAACATTCAATAAAACAAATAATTAGAATATCCAAATAAATTTTTTATAAATATTTAAAATTTAAGAAAAATACACATTCGTCATCCTTGAAAACAATTATTAAAAAATAAACAAAAATTTCAAATATTTGAATTTTAATATGATTGAAACACAATAAAGCATAGACAAAAAAATAAAAAAAATGAAATCATCTTGAAATAAAGACCTAGAAACTTTAAAAAAATGAATTTAGAAGGAGAGGACGAGAGGTAGGGCATATATATATATTTTTTTGGAACCTTCTTTTCATCCTAAATAAATGGCAATTTTTTTTATAGATATAACCTCTTTTTTTTATTATTATTTTGATACATTTTTATCTACATTTTGAATTGAATTTTAAAAAATCATATTACTGTCAATAAAATAATTTTTAAATATGAAAAATAATTAAAAATGACTTTTTTATTTTTGAAAATAAAAACCGATTATTATATCTATTATATTGTTTTTTCATAAATTAAATGATTATTATTATATTTTATATAAATAACCTATGTTTTCTTATAATACATTTCTTTCCAATTTAAATTTAAATATAAAAACAATTATTAATATATTTCTGTATTTTGAATATTGGAAATCGAATCTTTCAAATTTGACTATCATTAAAACCTTTTTTTAGTTTCATAATTAAGATCCATTTTTATCTATATTTATTTTGATCAATTATGATTATTAAAAATTAAAATTTTCATGTATAACTCCGATTGGAGTTATAAAGATCTCGATGAAAAGATATTTTTTGATCAATTATGATTATTAAAAAATTATAAAAAATTTTCGTGTATAACTCTAATTGGAGTTATAAGGATCTCTTTGAAAAGATATTTTTATTTGTACTTATGCATATGAAATGGATTTTTCCAAAAAATGATTATTTCATGGTGAAAAATAAGATCAAAAGTTCAAATAAATAACAATAATTATTAAATAAAGTAATAGATGTATATTCCTATGTACTTCCAACAAGTATGTAGAATATTATATATAATTTTTTTATAAATACAATAATACAAAGAATAAACACTTGAGAAAATCAATACTTGGGTATTAAATAAAATATAATAAAAATATTTGAAAAGAACATCTTACTCTTTCGATCAACCTCTAACATCTTAGTTCTAACCTCTTGCATGTATAATTCAATTCTCCTGAAATAAATAAAATTTTTTTTATTAAATCAAATGAATAGAATATCCAAATAAAATGTTAAAAAATATTAAAAATGAAAACATTCACCATCCTTACAAATAATAATTAGAAAACAAACAAAAACTCTAAATATTTGAATTAAAATATTATTGAAATAAAAAAAAATATATAAAATCATCTTTCAAACACATAAAGATCCAAAAAAACTAAAAAAAATGAATTGAATAAGATAAAAACCACATTCGCACATATATATTATATATTAAATGAATATTTGTCCTAGTTGTCACATAAACTCAAAACACAATTCATCCGAATCCTTCCCTCAGTGCCTCCCAACAAACCTAACATCCCTCCCCACCTCTCCCTCTCATTATTTCCACATAATATATATATTTATATTTATAAAAAAAACCATCACTACTTCAACCAATCTCTATCTCTCTCTCTCTATATATAAACACACACAGATCTTCCAATCAATTCCATTATAAACACAAACCCAACCTATCTTTCTCTCCCTCACAAACAATTCACTCTCCAAATCCATGGAACACACGCCGAGGAGGTCCGCCGCCATGCGAGGCGGCAGTGGCCGCGGCGACGACGGCGGCGGCGGCTCTTTCAAGCCCAAGATACGAATCATCCACGTGTTCACGCCGGAGATCATAAAAACCGACGCGGCCAACTTCCGGGACCTCGTCCAGAGGCTCACCGGAAAACCCACCTCCGGCACCGGCGCCGGCGGCCGGAGGAAGAGGAAGAGGTGCGAGGGAGGCGGCGGTGCCGCTCGCACAGTCTCCGAGGAGAAAACCGTGCCGCCTCCGGTGGCGGTGGCGGTGGCGGTGGCGAAGGAGGAGGAGGTGGTGGTGGAGGAGGGGACTCATAATAATAATGGGTACCTCAACATGTTGGGGGACCTGAATTTTGATGTGTTCATGCATGGGTTGAGTGAGCTACCATTGGTACCTGCTTTGAGTTGTTCTTCATATTTGGATGCTTTTGGGGAGGCTCATCACATTTCATGAGTTGGGTGTGATTGATATTTGGATGTTTTTAATGGGTTTATTTTTAAGTGAGATTGGGTGTTTTGAATTTTAGATACTTTTTTTGTTTTTTTTGAGAGAGAGGTTTGTTTTTAGGAGGATTATTATGTTATAGTTTAGTTGTTGTTTTTGGTTTTTTAGCTTTGCTTTCTTATGATCCTTTCAGTTCATGTGAGTATATAGAGAATGGAAATATAATGAATTGTTCATTTTTATTTGGTCTCATTTGAATTCTTTGAAAGCATTGCCTCTGGTTCTCTTGGGGGTTCTTGTAGTGGTGTAATTTGTGGATTAACAATTGATCAACTTTTGTTTCATTGAATCAATCCTCAAACAAAATGTATATGTTTCCTCTCAAAAACCTTTTTTTTTAAGTACTTGTGTGTCTTTTTGTCTTCTTTTGAGAGCCTCACCAATCTTGTGTTTTTTAGCAAAAAAAAGTGAACTTTTAGAGGACATGCAGAAGGTTTTCTTTTGATATTTTTGTTGCTGGAGGTGGGCCTCTGTTTTTTTGGTTTCTTTATTGTTTTTCTTGAGACAAAGAAGTCTGGCTTTTATTTTTTCAACATTTGGAGATCTCTCTCTCTCTCTCTCTCTCTCTCTCTCTAATAATAATTAAAAAATGTGTAAAATTTTTGGGGACAATATCGGCTTGATTTTTTTTTTATTTAGTGGGAACATCGTTTTGGCAAACCAAATGGGAAAACTGAGATATTTCAAGCAATCATTTTCTCATGCCCAAAGTTTTCATTTTTATATTATTAAAAATGTACGGTTGTATATATATATATATTAATATAATATTGTAAAAATTGGCCTTTTCTTTTGTTAAACCTAGCAAGTCGTCTGCCACACACAACTAATACAAGCACAAAACATACCCTTCTTGCAATCCAATTTACGCATTTTTGTCTCTATAAATAACAATTTTCATGAGCATTGGTCACCATTAATAATAATGTTTTCCCATGTATTAATTGTTACTTGTGAATGCCATTTCATGGCATTTGTGGATTGCTTAGAGAAGGATGGATTGGGGGAACCAACAACAACAACAACTTGGGGTCCTTTGAATTCATTAATGTAAATAAATAAATAACAAAAAATTAATCTCTCTTAAATCAACTCTTCCCAACCAACTTAAATAATTTGGAGCTACCTACAACTAAATTAAAAACAATATAACCATGTATCTCTACATAATGGCACTGGTCCTTGTTTTTATTTCTGAAGATCTCATTTATTTTCCTAAGATCTCATTTATTGGGAGAATAAAATAAGGGAAGAATATGCTTGATGTAGAAGAAGAGCGGATCAATGTTGAATCACAGTACCTGTCAATCTCATTCCAATGAGACCTGACAAGCATCCACTCACATATTTAACATGTCAGATTTATGAATAATTTTGAACACTTGACAACCCTTCATTAGAGATTGATAAAAAAAATGATCCAACATTGATTGGATCTCATTTGAAAAAAGAGTTCAAAACTCTCATAGTTATACCTGATGAGACATATACTTCGTTAATTTTTTACCATCCATATGAAACTATAAATACATTTTTAATAAGACAAACACCAACGGCAAAAAAAATTATGCAAATGTGAAAAGAAATAACAATCAAACACAAAATCAAATAATTCTCTTCTATGGCAGTAAACCTATTTTACACCCCACTAACCTATCCACCAACCAAAGGGGGGCACAGTTACTAAAGTGATGCTTAACTAGTGGATGCCTATCCTTGAGAATTAGTTAAACCAGAATAGTTAATTGGGCATGATGATAAACATCAACTGTGGTCTTAGATGTAACAGTTGGAATGTGAAATGTGACCTCATTCATGCATTTTTTGAATCGAAAAGGAAATCTATCTAAAGATTATTCAGAATTTATGTGGAATAGCTATCTAATGATCCTGTTATTCAAGAATCATGAAAGTTCTCTCTCTTCTTTAAAGAGAGGAAAATTGGAAAAATGTTGAGAGGTATTGAAAACTGATATAACATCCCATTCATTTATATATCCATGGTTGGCTGTGAGAGAGATAAGAGAAGCCAATTCCATTGGACGGTCAAGGATCAACGGAGGGGTAGATTTGGCAGGCGGACTTGTGATCGGACGGCTGTGATCGGGTGCAATTCAAACTCAAAAAGTGCTGCTTAACCTGCACATGGAATGACAATCATAATTCTGATACCTGATTTACCTTCAGTGAACCTTCTTTGCTGTGGATGGTTTTGGAAAGTAAATTTGTTGGATTTTAAGTAAAACAATCTTGGACCCCACATTTTACTTGTGAGCAATGGTGCCTGCAATCCAGTAAAGAAACTATGAAAACATGGTTGGAGAAAACATGAGGTTTCTGGAGTCATGGCAGGTCAATTCTTGGTGTTTTTAAGGGAGTCCGAAGACGCCACTAGAAATGGAAGAAACAGAGGGAAGAGAAGAAAAAAAAATGCAATATATAGTGTAAGTATTGTGGGGAAGATTGTTAACTTCCAGTACCTAGCTTTCATATTCTGGGTTTGGATCATTAGCGGTGGAAGGCGGAGGGCCGTCCAACCTCATTAGCACGTCTGGGACTCCCGATGTATCCCTTACAATCTGTGAAAACAATCAACTAATGATAAATCATTTCATCACGCATTTGTAACTGTAAAATTTGCCGATTAGAGTGACAACCAATTCCATCAATAAAGACTTCTCATGGAGATCAGATTCATGAGGATCTTACATAGGTACAATTCATGCTAATAGGACTTTAAAAGGGTCAGCTACATAGAAATATGTAGAGAACATGCGGGAAGGAGTGAAGGGGCTGATAAAAAGATTGGAAGTCATATTATGCGCGAGCTTAGAGGGTCACCTTTGTGGAGGATAATCTGAGGATCGAGTGCCAAGTCTTGATTTATTTTCTTGCTCCCCTTTCTACTTGTAGAAATTTTATCTACATGTATCTGTTTTTCCTACTTTATGGTATTGGACCCTAAATCATGAATAAAATTTGGTGATAGAATCCCTACTTTTCCTTCCAGCTACACAGGTCCTTCAACCCATTCAATGACAGTTGTGAATCACCATGGCCCATTGGAGTATCCAATTGAAATCATATTGACACTTCAAAATTCAACTAAGAGTTTGAATTTAGTAATAACATAATGATCTTGTATTTTTGTTATTACACACCTTGTCATTCTGCCAATTGCAGCAACCAGATTATAAAAAAAGAAGAAAAAAAATGATTCAGCACAAGTTCTAAAAACCATTCAACATAACGATCTTGTATTTTTGTAGTGACCCCCTCCCATATAAGCACAAATATCTTCATAATTTTTAAAAGACTACTCATAATTATTTTCAATCAATTGGAGCACCCCATCAAGAGGCATCAAAAAATTTGTACGTACATGGTATAAATTAAGTAAATCATTATTTGTACGTACATGGTATAAATTAAGTAAATCATTATTTGTATCAGGGAACAAATTTGTTAGTGACAGTTCCATGTTCCCATTCTACTTGCACCTTGCAATAATTTGATGTCAATTAAATATATCCTAAACAATCTCTCGATCCCATTAACATTCCTGATAATCACAATAAAGAAATTTAACAATGATGTATCTCTTAGTTACGAAAAATTAACAAGGCTCTACATACAAAATTAAGGCATGAGTGACTTCAAAGGCTTTAAATTATTGGTTAGTATATAGACAAAAAGAACTGGAACTCGGGAGCATACCAATATTTCTTCATCGAGATAGGAAATCAAAAACATTCTTTGAAACGTCCCACCTATCAGTTGCATAAAAAGATTATTAGGTTTCTTTCATGAATTTGGGGCTCACAGCCTGATTATACCACACTCTAATAAATACACTACAGCAAGCTAACATATGAATTTTCCCAGGAGGGAAGGACATTATACATTATAACAACAATGCTTGAATTGTTGTGAAGGAATTCCATTGGGCCAGCCTTAATTGACCCCGCATTAACAAACTTGTAAAAAGAATAATAATGTGGGTATCTTACATATTTCAATTTACAAGCCACAAAATTTGTTGAATGGCCGTAATGCATATATGATGGGATGAATCTGTGCGACAAGGCGTTGTATCTCTAAGCCATTGTATTAACAGGGGTTTCAAGATGTTTAGGGTCTCTCCCTGCTAATACAATGGCTCGGAAATATTGCCATTTCCTGATGTTGCTTCTTCAGTTTGTGTACAAATATTATGTATGACCTAAGAAAAATACATTAGCTGCTTAGCTCATGGATTGACAATAGATTGAACTAGAGGAGTTACTACTGTAAATGAAAAGTAAACTGAAACTATCTTTCAATCCTGAAAATAATTGATACAACAATCCAAAAGACTCAGCATTGAAAAACTTACTCAGCGGAACTCTTAGTCCATTGGTTACCGCATCCCTTATAGGTACTGGCAGTTGCTGTATTTGGTCAACTGCCTGTCCAAATGCACCTTTTAGCTGCTCTGGTATTGCTTCTTCAATAACTGTGGGGGTTTCGAAGACCCCTTCAACATACTCTTCCTTCAATCGGAGTGGGCCCTCTACAGATAATTTGGCTGTTAGGTGGAATTTGCTTTCTATCTGCATGTAAGAAGCAAGCTCTGTAAACAGTTTGGAAGTTTGCAACAGGTGTATATAATTTGTAATGCAAAGGAACTAATGAATGAAGTCATGGAAAAAGTGAAGGTAAGTTATCCTTTTTTAATTTCCATTTGTAGATCAGAAATCAGATGATATAAAATAAAAATTCATAAAATTTCAGAAGTCAATAATTACATGAGCTATCAGAAAACTGAAATAACTTGATTATGATGCAGTTCATAGCATACGTCCTTGACAAGTGCAATTCGAATTACTGTGATACAAGTCTGTTTTGTGATCCAGTTCATATGACATGTCCTTGTGTAACATGTGCAACTCTAAGTAAGTTGATTGGCCAAGATGGTTAAGGATGGTTTGTGCCGTATAGATATTGGACTCCTCTCCTCTATAGACTAGGGACCCTGGGCAAGGTCTAATGGAGTCCTACAGATAAAAAAAGTAGAAAATAATATAGGAAATACAGTATTGATAACTTTTATCATAGTAATGAACACTACAAACTTATGATAAAATTAGAAACTACTGTACAGGTTGGTGGCAAATAAGATTTAGTTGAAATATTTAAAAACATTAGTGTATAATGTCTGAGATGGCATTGAATGATACATGTACTGCAATTTATAAAAATTCATGGTTCTATAAACTGGCTTGTGTGTCCGGTGACAGCTCTGCAACCAACCCCCCCCCCCCCCCCCCCCATTTAGCAGCAAGACAATACTTTTTGAACAGGAAATGGAATAACTGCATAGGCTTCAATATGTGCGCATAGGCATTTAGCAGCAATACGGCTGCAATAACTACAAATGGCTGCCACACACACCCACCACCCCCCCCCCCCCCCCAAATTTTGCCAGCATATGTGCGCATAGGCATTTAGCAGCAAGACAATACCTTTGAACAGGAAATGTAATAACTACATATGGCTTTAATATGTGGCTTGCAATGGTGTTCATTGTATATAAAGATCTGATTCCTACAATGATGCTAATTATTTAGACAATAGAATTCAAATATTTCTTTGCCAGATAATAATTGATGAGGCTGGATCTATCACGAACACTCTGTTAAATGAGACCAGGATTACCGAATTCAGGAACTTCAACTTTGCAGTGACTTTTGCATAGCCATCCTTGAGCGTCATATCCAATCCCAGCAAATTGGCTAAAGTCGCAGGGAACCTCCTGTATGGAAAGAAACAGGATTGATTAACTAATTCACTCAACATATTTAATGACAGCAATCTATGTCCCAACTTGGTTGACCATTAAGTTGATATATCTTCCCCTATCATCAAGGAAAACAGCCAACACTGAGTTGCCAAAAGAATTTCCACATTTCAATATGATCACAGTTGCTTGAATGGGTAGCGATTAGTCTACCACTGTGTGGACATCAAAGTGGATATACAAAGCACAAGTTTATTACATACTCAAATAGAAATCTTGCAGCAAATAGTCCGGGGCTACCAGCTCCAAACCATTCCAGATTCCACCGACCTTCCAAAAAAGGTGACCTGAAGTAGATATAAAATATCAAATAAAACAAAGGGGATGCATCTAAGTAATCTCATAATTAAATCACTATAATACATGTCGTGTTAGCCAGCATATAGCGGCCCGTGGAGAACATCACTCGTGAGAGGATGAACACCTAATTTATGTCCTTCGCAAGAAATTTAAATAATAAAATTAATATTGGGTCTTACAACCTATTATCTTCAAGATGAAACATACGTCGTAGGGCGAGGGGAGGGATTGAGCCGTTCAAGACTGACGATTCTCTCATTCACATCAATACGTTGTAATTCAGTTGTCTTTCCACTGACCAAGGCTTCAAATCCACCAGAATCGCTGAACTGAAGAGAAAATATAAAACGGAATAAATTACTATGATTGTTTTAAAATTACCTTAAGATTATGAAAAGATTCATGTACAATCCTGCAGAGAATTGTCCAGAAGAAACTAAAGAGAATCAAGATTGAACACCACAATTACTTTAAATGCGTTCTATTTATTAATAGGAAGATAGCAGCACACCTTATACAGCAACCCTCTCCAAAATAATCAATTACCCAGATCTACATAACAAACATGAAAAAGATGATTGCCAGACCCCTCAGAAAAAGTAAAACAAACATTAATGTACAATCAAAGTTAATGCTTAAAGAACAGCCAAACCCCTCCACTATGGGCACTAGTCCACATTCCACATCTTCGTTTTCTTTCCCTCCTAACAGTGACGTGTGGCTCGTGGCTTCGTTGGAGTACTAAAATCATACTTCTCCCTTTCCTTCTTCCCACTCCCCTTTTCTTATTTTTGTCATGCTCAAAGAAACTTTAATAGAAAGCTCAAAAGAACACCCCCACTTGACCATTTCAACATTATTTGATCAATATCGAAGGCCCCCCTCCCTCAAAAACACACGCATAAAAACAAGCAAAACATAAACCAACCTACACCGATATAGAAGATGATCATTAGGCTTGTGGAGATAATCTTTCTTTTCTTTTCTTTTCTTTCCTCCTTTTTTTTTTTATATATAACAAGGACCACCAACATTAATTTTTTTCTTAATGATCCCAAATGCACAAAATCACCCACAAACCCTACGCAGTGAATAAACCCGGGAAAATTTGGATAGATTGGTTTTTTAAGTTCACTAGATTCATATTTTTTTGTTTATGAAATGTGGTACTGGTCGGAAGGAGAATCGAGTATTCCAAGTAAATAAACCTTTCTCTATCCCCCTCTAATATTTCATGGTTGTAAATTATATTCTCAAACATTGAGCTACGGGTCCAAATTTATAATACCGGGCATGACCCAATATCAAATAAGCATTCACCGCACTCGCCAAAGCAACAGAACTATCAAAGTATGAATACTGACTTGACAAGTTTCCATCATCAAAACCCTAACTTTATCACTCATCATAACATCAAATTGAAAGAAAAATAAAAGACTTTGCTTTGGATGAAAACAACGAAAGATTGTGAAACTCCAATTCACATAACCAAACAAACTAATCTACAAAAACATAAAACGAGATTGAACAGTCCATATCAAAGTCTTCAAAAACCCTAAATACGAGCATCAAAAGATCAAAAATTTGGGATAGGGGTGGGGGGTACTGACGGCGAGGAGGAGGGATTCCTTGGCAGAGAGCCTCTCCATCTCCTTCGCGTAGCTCGCGGAGGCCCCCTGCACCATCGCCGCCGCCCTCCACCCGGCGGCGGCGCCGTTCGACCTCCACCGACGGCGCCACCGCACAGACCAGCACGAATCCCGATGAGGGAACACGGAGGGCGGGGGAGGCCTCGTGCGGAACCTCCCGAGGGTCGCAGGGGAGAGATCGAACACTGCCGACGCCATTGATGAAGATTTTTTGAGTTTTTTTTTTTTTTTGGGGGGGGGGGGGGAGACTTTGAAGAGAACTATTGTTTGTTTCGTACCGATATTGCCCTTCTGAGTTGTATAGAATTACGATAGAATTACGAGTTTTTGATAGCTCATCATGGGCGAACGGAGGAGGGTAACATCGTCTTTCGAGCACGTATTGTGGTGTTTTTTAGCGGCAAAAAATAGACACGATGGATAATAAACGGATATGCTGGTGAACTGCAACGCGGGGATAAATAACTATCCTACTGCTGAACTGGATTGTCAGTACTGACTAATATATCACGTTTTGTTTTCCATAACTGAACCGATGAACCGATACACGTACAACAAATTATATATTTATATATCTCATTACGTGATTTTTTAAATTTTCACTCCTTTTATAAATTGTTTTATTTATACAATTTATTAAGAGTATATATCTTGTATGTATAATTTTTTATATAAATTATATGTTTTTTAAAAAATAAAATTACATGAGAACTGCATTGAGATTGTTCCTGATATTTTTTAATAGGTTCAAAGACGTTTGAGTCCCTATAAACATTTATAAATGCATATAAATCATTATAAACTTAGAGCAAGACAATTACATCCTTAAAAACACAGAAAATGTCTAATACATCCCTATTGTTAAATCATTTTTAACATATTATAGTTAAAATTAACCATAGATGTGATTTTATTGTTATATCATCCACAATGATGCACAACATGGTGATTAACATGAGTTTTTTAACTTATGTAATCACATTATCAAAATATAAAATAAAAAATCTAAATAATATATATAGTATATTAAATACAATACATAAATAAAATCATATTCACAATTACAATTGTTTGAAATAAAATAATAATAATAATAATAATAATAATAATAATAATAATAATAATAATGGAGTGGTACGCAAAAATAACGTCAAAATTTGCAAAAGAAAAAAAATGAAAATAAGTTTGATCAGGGGCAAGATGGTCATTTAAAATGATATATATGTTTTTTCTATTTTTTCGTGATTTTATATGAGTGTTTAATTTCACACAGATAGAATATTATGAGAATATATTGTTAAATTGAATAAAAAGTTCATTCATAGACTAAATTGATTTATCATAACAGTTTAAAAACATTTTTTTTTAGAATTAGTAGTTCATTTATAACTAGCTTCAAGAGTTACAAATGGACTGAAATAAGGAAGAAAAGAGGACCAAACATAAAGAGTGGAAAAAAAAAAGATGAAAAAATACATTCATGGCTCCCTGTCAAGACACACGACCCGAATATACTTACCGAGCGCCGTCTCTCTCCAGTTCTACACGAGGAGTGTCGAGTGTGTCAAGAGCAGCGCACACCGGGACGTCAGGACCTGTCAATTGACACCCCTTGTTCAATCCGAAATAGACCTCCCGGTTCCCACACAAGCCACACTCCAGCTAACCAGCTGCCCCAGTCTGACAACAGCCTAAGTACATCATGCCACATATTTTTGAAATACACAGGTTGATTTTTGAAAATGAGATCATTTCGCGTTCGCCAGATCGTCCAAAGCCCCGCCGGAATGATAATACGTCAGAAACGACGCTGGTAGCAATTTTCACCAAAAGGAAGAGGCGCGTTCATGATTTCCCACATTTCATCCAAGTTTTGAAAAGAACATCTGAACCCCACAGCTATCTCTAGCTTGTCCCCAGAGTCTAACCGATGTTGTGCACTTGAGGAGAAGGTGTTCGATCGTTTCCGGTTCGTTTCCGCAGAAAGGACAGTCTGTGGATGCTTCTGATCTCCATCTACTACGGTAGACTTTTGTTAGGATACGTCCCTGTAATACCAACCAAATGAAGAGTTTGATTTTGCATGGTATCTTCCATTTCCATAATGTCGGCGTACGTGCTGCCATTGTCGGGTTGCCCTCTTGTGCTCGTGACCATCACATATAACCTTCTTTGACTATGTATGATTCCCTAGGAGGGACTCCCCAAGTCAGCACGTCCGCGACGTCACCCTCGGGGCCTCGCGTGGGAAGACGGTGCAGTAAAGCTGCCAGTTCGGTCACCTGTTCCTCTGAGACTATCCTCCTCAATCGCAAACGCCAGTTGCCCTCCTCTTCCATGCTCTGCCATATGTCGCATACGCCTTCTTCTTTATCTTCAGCGATCCGTAGGAGACTTGAAAAAGCTTGGCTGAACGCATCTTCCCCGCACCATCTGAGGGTCCAGAATTTGATACTTGCTCCGTTCCCGAGCTTCCACCTGAGTTCCGAAGAGAACTCCTCCGCTAGCCCCATGCAGCCCTTGCAGAGAAAGGACATCTTAGGGGTAATATTTGGCAAGTAAACCCCTGATTCCGGTGGTCCATGTTTCTCGTTCATCATCCGCACCCACATCGAAGGTTCCTTCAAGGCCCACTTCCAAAGCCATTTGGAGAGTAACGCCTTGTTCATGACGTCTAGATCAAGGATTCCAATTCCGCCTTTATCTCGTGGATGGCACAACTTAGTCCATTTGACAAGGCATGGACTTGCCCCCCTGTTCGATCCGTTCCAAAAGAATCGGCATTGGATCGACGTGAGCTTCTTGAGTATGCCCATCGGTACTCTAAACGTTGACAGGTAGAAGAGAGGGAGATTGGAGATGACGGCTCTGAGTAGCGTGAATCCCCCCCCCCCCCCCAAGCTTAGAGTTCTGTTTTGCCACCCCTCGAGTCTTTTCTGAATCCGATCTATCAATGGTGACCAGTCTGACCTGAGGAGTCTGTGATGTACCAAGGGGAGTCCAAGGTGCTTTGAGGGGAAGTTCTGTAGTTGGCAGCCTGATATACTAGCCAGTTCTAATGCTCGCGGTGGGTTCTCATTGACTGTGAAGAGTACACTTTTTCCCCAATTTATGTAAAGCCTCGACACCAACGCGTAGCAATGTAAAATGAACTGTATCCCTCCCATGACTTCGCTAGTAGGAACCGCGAAGACTAAAGTGTCATCGGCGTATTGGAGGTGGGTGATCGGTGTTCCACCACTCGAGCAAGCAATCTCCTCAATCCATCCTCTTCTTGCCGCCTTACTACACATCCGGCTAAGTGTGTTTGCCACAAGTGCGAATAGGAGAGGAGAGAGCGGGGCCCCCTGTCTTAATCCCCTGCTAGTGGGGAAGTAACCGTGAGCAGTTCCGTTGATAGCCACGGACGCCCACACCGAGGAGATGCAGTTGGATATTAGTTTTATCCACGTTGGAGGGAAGCCATGCAGTTTAAGAACTTGAAACAAGAAACTCCACTCGACCCGATCATATGCTTTCGAGAAGTCTAATTTGAGGATGGCACCACTTCGTTTTTCCTTGTGCAAGGACGTGATGATTTCCTGAGATATGGCATAGCCTTCTTGTAAACTTCTCCCCGGCAGGAAAGCTGTCTGGTTTTCATCGATCAACAGTCCGCACGCCTCGCGGAGGGGTTTCGCCAAGACCTTGGCCATAAGCATGTATCCACTATTGATGAGGCAAATAGGACGGTAATCGAAGATCGAGTCAACCCCCTCTTTCTTCGGGATGAGCACGAACAGGGAGGCATTAAGATAACCCATACCTCTGCCATCTCGTTGAAATTCCTCCACCATGCATCTCACGTCGCTCTGGACGATATTCCAGTACCGTTGGTAGAAGGACATCCCGAAGCCATCGAGGCCCGGGGACTTATCACCTTCGGAGCTAAACACAGCATACCTGATTTCCTAGAGAGAGATCGGTGTGGTTAGAAGTTGGCACATCCTCTCCGGGAGTTTAGGAAGCTCCCGGTCCTCCCAGTATGGACGCCATGTCTGCTCCTTCGTAAATTGAGTTTGAAAATGGTTGACTCGGTCCGCGATCACGTCCTCTTCAGTCAAAAGCTCGTCATCCACCATGATGCGGTCAATCCTGTTCAATCTCCTTCGTTGGTTAGCAAATTTATGAAAAAATTTGGTGTTACCGTCTCCTGCTTGCAACCACAATGCGTTGGATTTTTGGCGCCATTCGATTTCTTCGAGACGGAGGACCTCCGCCACCTTTGATTTAGCGCCGCTTCTGTTCACTCTTTCCTTGTTGGAAAGTGGCCGGCTCTCCTCCATTCGGTCTAGGGATTCAATCACTTCCATGTTTCGAGCCTTGTCCTCCACTCTCTTGCGCCTAGCGAGCCCACTCCACGCCATTAGGCATTTCTTGAGCCTCCGCAACTTGAGCGCGAGGCGTTTCGCCCCACTTATCACCCCTACTGATTTCGACCAATTGGCGCGGATGATCTCTTCCACATCTGGACATTCTGCCCACCAAGTTTCGTATCTGAATGGCGCATTTTTCCTCGATGTGACCTGGGATGATAGTAGGATCGGTATGTGATCGGAGGTGATCCGTGGTAGTCCCTGGACCACACAACATGGGAACATATCCTCCCATGCAGAGGGATAGACAGAAGCGGCCCATGACATGACAGTTTAAAAAACATGTATGTCTGACTTTAAATTTGTAAGAATTTATATAGATTTATGGATGTTTAAAAGAACTCAAATATCATTAATTTTTTTTAATAAAGCATTAAATAAGAAAACTGAGAGAGAGAGTGAAAGAAATAAACAAAATCATATGAACATCATCGAAATAATACAGTTTGATGTAGCATTATAGCCATGGCAATAAATAAAATTTGACAAACTTGTTGTAAGTTGTAACCGAGAAACTCTCCATTAGCTTTACGTCTGCTCATGAACTCAAAACTTTGATTAGAAAATAGTGTCTACGCTGATATTTGTTGAGCCTAATATACTCGATCTGTTTTACAACTTCATATATTATGATAGTCATTATCATAGAGTATGAGATTTTATGAACTAAAAAAATTTAATTTTTTAAAATGAAAAAATGCTCTAATGTATTCCAATATATAATTCAGTTCATATAACAATACATATTTCAATAGGAGTGTATAATTAAAAAAAATTCAAGTAACTTTTGATAAACTGTTCAAAATCCATATACCCAATGAAAACACTCATGGAAATTTAAATATTCGCTTGAGTTAAAACTTCCGCTAACATATAAAGAATATTTTGTAAATATTTTATTTGATTAACCCTGACTTAAAATACAGTATATCAAAAGCCTCCTACAATGTGTTGAAAATGCGAAAAACCCTCAAAGGGGTAAAATCGTTATTTACAGAAGAATTTTCCATTTTTTAAAACATTGTAGGACAGTGTTGGTATACTGTGTTTCAAGTCAGGGTTAACCAAATAAAATATTTTTTTATCTGTCAACGAAAATTTAACTAAAGGGCTTATTTAGATTTATATAAGTATTTTTAGGAGCTATATAAACTTTAAAAAAATTTAAGGGGTTATATGAATTTTATGGAGCTTACAAGAGTGTTATTTGGATTTTTTTTTCTTTAGAAAAAATGGTGTAGATTACATATATAAGGTTGCATAAGCCTGAATTGTCCCTCCCGGCCCATCAATTAATGGGTCTGTCATGTCATGGGCCGTCTTCATTACGGCCCTTTAGGTAAGGATGGAGGCCCAACACGGCTTATAAAATACGTTTGAAACTTATTTTTAGAAAGCAACGTTGATACCCTCAGGCCAATTGACATTCCTATCTAAAGTCTTATACGTTATAATATATTACGTTATCATAATATATAAGTTCTATAATAGTATATGAATGTTACCTTTTTTTTTTAGAATTTTTTTTTTAATATATGTTTTATTCCCACATAACAGCGTGTATTTCAATAAATGAGTGTAATTTTAAAAAATAATATGGACTTCAAATAAGGCTGAACAGGGAGGTACACCTATTATTTTATATGGAAAAAATATATAAGTTTGATATTGTTTTAAAACTAGTGTTCTCACTTGTGCCTTTTATGAAATAAAAAATGTTAGAATTAATCTTTTTTACAGTTCAAAACACTGACTATACATGTATTTATTTTTTTAAATAGTAAAATATCATCTATTAGTGTATACATTTTAATAAAAAAGTATATATCGCTATATTTCAAATTCAATGAACATATTTATAGTAAATGTAAAAAAAAAATTAATAATCTATATATTTCATCTAATGACATACATGTTTAATTAAATTTTAATTATGCAGGTAAGATTTTATTTTGAATGGTAAAAAATTAAGATAAAAAAGACCTTGAGTATAACTGCACCCTTTAATATCTTACAGGATTCCGTGTATAATCCGTTTGCCTCCAATTTCTT
The DNA here is from genome assembly GCA_030737845.1 of Acorus calamus. Lineage (NCBI taxonomy): Eukaryota > Viridiplantae > Streptophyta > Magnoliopsida > Acorales > Acoraceae > Acorus > Acorus calamus. Next base: position 723,627 of record CM060867.1, read on the forward strand.
CCATGCTTTTTGTGGGGGTCAACTCATCTACATATATTATATGTAATATCAACTTGTTCAATCACCATGCTTTTTATTTCCCAGATAACGAAAGCACGTTCCACGTTCCTTTCGTTAACACTATTCATAAACTATTCCAAACTTCGATCATAGGAATGGGTTTTCTATTTATAGAAGTGTGTGTGTATATAGACGTATATTTATTTATTTAAGATTTTGAAATTTATGATTTGAATTTTTTTTAAAATGTAAAATGCATGTGAACCCTTAAAGTTTTTGAAACTTGCAGAAGCATCCCATGACGTTCAAAAACACGCACTTACATTCTATACCTTTAAAATAGACTATTAAATGGTTTATGTTGTATGAATAGGAGGTAGAGTAGTAGATTTCTCTTTTACTAGAAACCTATTAGATTTGAGTTTGTTGTAACGTTTTCTCTTGGGCATTGCATTTCTTTGAATAAAATTAAGGCCGATGCCTACCATTTAAATATAAAAAAAGATGAGACAAAAATACTTTAAAGTTACTATTTTTAATTTTGTAAATATCTAAAAAAGAACTAATAAATTAATTTTTGATATACTTGTGAATTAATTGTGAATGTTAATTGATATAATAATAAACTCTTCAAATACATCTAGATGCATGTATTGTGAGGATGAACTCACACAACTATTAATTAAAAGATAAAAACATGATAGTGATTTAATTAAAATAGTAAAATTGTACTTTTGTTCTATAAAATCTAACATGCATGTTTTGGAACTTCAGGGGTGTTTTTGCAGGTTTCAAAGGCTTTAGGTGGTCCAAAGACATTTTACCCTTTAGTCTTCTACTTCTGAACTATATTTAGTTATTTACCAAACCATCCTTAAAAAATGGTATTTAGTTTGACCAAAATGATCAAGCTAGCCATAAAAGATGTCTTCAATTTTTTTTTGACACATGAAGGGTGCTTATACACTTAACCCATTTTGCAGCTTAGAAACAGTCTCAGCCACCTATAAATTGTAATATTTTTCAAAGAAAAAAATACACAAATATATTATAATATATATTTCACTTCTTATAACAGTGACTACTTCAAAAGACAAATGCATATTTTTAAAAATAAAATCAGTAACGTTTCCAGAAAGTTACCCATACCAGTTTCGATTCCTATCTCTGCCTTTAGTTGCATCACATCCTATGGTAACAAATAACAATCACCAAATAAATGAAACGTGACATGATCAATTAATTCAAAAATTGATGTAGAAAAAGACAAGTGACTATGATGGGTCATGCACTCATGCTGGACCAAGATCAAAACCACAATTGATGTGTTTGTATCAATATGTATCCCTCTTTCCAGATAATGTGTTGTGAATTTGTGATAAAGCAGTGATCAAATCCAAAATATCATCCTCCTATCCAGTAGCACAAGAACAGAGGCTCACAGAGCCACAGCCACCTGTGACCATAGATGATGTTTGGCAACAAATGCCTATCAAGATCTCACATATCAAAAACATAGATAATCCAACAAAATATTGAACAACCACCATATAAACATGTAAAACATTAATAAAAATACAACATATCTTGATGGGGAATGGACCAGGTCATTCAACACCCACCCATTTAAAACCATGGTCCCATCTATATTTCCCCCAGAATCCAATTTAATAGACAAAATGCATCAAATCCTCTGAAAGTGATTTCATGTGGGTCATCATGAAAGGCTTTCAATAAAGAAATAAAGCATAAAAATCAAGCTTTCAAATTAATAAATATGTGCCCCCTTTCGTTCAAAATAAATAAATAAATATGTGCCCCCACTGGAAATGCACCTATTTTCCCAACACCGACATGATTTTCTAAGCATTCATCCCTATTGAAATCTTTGATTAGAATAGACAAGCAGATGCAACAATACAACCAAAACAAAAGTTCCCATTTTTATTGGTTTCTCCAACCGGAGCCTTTCACATGAACTCCTGCTCATCAAACAGAGAGAAACAGACAACACAAACAGTGGTGAAAAGTACAAACAAAATTCATCTGCCACTCTCCTCCTGATACCCACCTCCTAAAACTACAAAACACAAATGAAGTTCAGGACACATAAACATATAGCTATATAAGTTTAGAGCTTCTGATACGGTGATACCCATTTGATTAATGGCCGGTTCTGGATGACCTAAAACTTGTTCTTGTACCAAAACACGCCCTTCTCTTTCGACCCCTCATCGGGCTCCACATAGATACATTCCCTCGCTTCCCTCCACGTCGCCTTGTAAATCGGTGTTCCATCGAATTGATAATACTCTCCAAGGATCGGCTTGATCGCCTTGGTTGCCTCCATCGCATGATAGTGTGGCATCGTTGAGAACAGATGGTGAGCCACATGAGTGTCAGTGATGTGGTGGAACACCTTGTTGAGGACCCCATAGTCCCTGTCTACGGTGGCGAGGGCACCACGGAGCCAGTCCCACTCAGATGAGTCGTAGTGGGGCAGCGATGGGTGGGTGTGTTGCAAGTAGGTGATGAGGACCAAGAATCCATTCACAATCAACAATGGCACACCATAGACCTGGATAACCCATGAAATCCCATAGGAAACCACTAGGCGGTAGAGGACGTATGTGACAGCAAAGACGCCAACATCGGATATGAAGATCTGAAGCCTTTCGCGGTCATTGTAGATAGGTCCATAAGGGTCATAATGACAGGCGAAGCGCTCGTATTTGCGACCCGATACATTGAAAGTGAGATATAGAGGCCAGCCAAGTGTGAGTGTGATGAAGAGGGACAGGAACCGACCAGGGGGGTTGTTAAGGTACTTTGAAAACCAGGGCATTTCGGATTTGGGTTTTGGGACGAAGACTTCATCACGCTCGAGAGAGCCAGTGTTGGAGTGGTGGCGGCGGTGGCTGTACTTCCAGGAGAAATATGGGACGAGCAAGGAAGAGTGGAGGATGAGACCCACAGTGTCATCGAGCCACTGATAGTCACTGAAGGCATGGTGCCCACACTCATGGGCGATGACCCAGACCCCGGTTAAAACGCAACCCTGGCAGACCCAATAGAGAGTCCAAGCCAAGTAATTGAGAGGGAAAGGGAGGAGGGAAATGTAGTTGGTGGCGAGGTAGTAGAAGGTGAGGACGATCGTGAGATCGTAGGCAACGTAGGAGAAGGAACGGGGGATTGAACGGTTGAAGCAATGCGGGGGTATGGCCTTCTTGAGTTGGCCTAGTGTGAAGGGTGGTTTCAAGGCGGGGACTCGGCGGAGGGGATCATGTTGCTGTTTCTGGTGGAGTTCAGAAGGAGAGATGGACATCCGACCTCCGGCACCCATTTTATAGGTCCTTGTTGGGGAAAGACAGAGAGTAGTCCTGGAATGAATGGAAGAGAGGGAAATGTTAAATATAGTGTTTCTTCCCTCCTCCGTTTCAAACAGAAGATTACTAGAATACCCATAACATACACAAAAATATTAGACATTTAAAATTAAGTGCTCCTTTGGAATTGTAAGACAGAAATAAATGCCAGATGCACAAGAGAACAAAAGAGGCCTTATACAAGTGGAAGCCATCACATGAATGCGTGGATAGTTTTGGCACCCACATGTAACATGGGGCTCTCTCAGTTATGGCATATTTTGGGGGACATCGCCAGAAAAACAACAGGTGAGGCATCTTTTTACCGAGTCAGTCATGAATGACAAACACCTGTCACACTACAAGGAATCCCATATGATTCCATGAGCTTTGATATACAAGGTCTTAAAAATCGATTCCGGATTGTTTTTTTTTTTTTTTTTTTTTTATGACGGAGAGGCTTTTCGTGACTGACCTTTACAGTTAAATTGGTAAGCTACATTCGTCTGTTTGTCCCTGGCCTTTACAGTTAAGTTGATAAGCTACATTCGTCTGTTTGTCCCTCGTCCCACAGAAAATTCTTTCGAATTTTGTCTAATAGGAGTTATAACACAGCGCCAAGACTCAAACTCAAGACGTACCCTTAACATAGATAAGCCATGAACCGTTGTACTATGACCAGTGGGGACAAACATTACTATATGCAGGCTATATGCAGAAAAATCCATTAAAATATAATGACCTCAGACAGAGTATACGAGGGTTTTAGATGATTTTTAGGGGGATTTTTGGGGCGATGGGTATCATTTTTCATGATTCTATATAACTCATACGAAACTGTTCTTTTGAGATGATGACCTAAAGAAAGCAGTGTTTCACATGGTTTCAAATGTCTTCACAGAAGGGAATCAAAAGATAATAAAAACATGTTCCCCATGCATCCAGCTGTTCATAGACATAAAGCACAGATGGTTGACTAGCAAAATTGCACAGGCATGACACAAGTGTTCTAAAAAAAACAAGCAATCAATATTAACTGCTCAAAATAGGCCAATAAAAATAGTAAATATGGACTATTCAATGGTTGTCTCAGGTTTTCAACAACCCAAAAAATAGGAAAAATTCAAGTTGGTTCACATATAGAGATCAAAATTAACAGACATCCTACCTTCCGCTATTGCTTATTTAACACATAAAAGACCCAAAATGAATATAAAGTAATATTGGTTGGTCTAGGTAATTGAATGGTCAGGATTCATTTCTTCAAATAGCCATCACAGGAAGAGCAACATATCCCAATCACACAAAGCTGCAATTTTTTTTTCTTTTTAATTTTTAGGATTAGAACAGGAACAAAACAAAACCATTTCACTAAAAAAATTGTTCTCTTTCGCACATAAAAAGAGCCTAAGATCAACCATAAACACCCTTATGAAGTATTAAAAAAAACAACAACAACAACAATGGACCATCTTGGTCAGATTTTTTGTTCCCACAACAAACAATATTCTGAATAAAAAAGAGAAATAAAATATTATAAAAATATATAAAGACTCGTTCAATATTGCACGCCAAAAAAATATATAAATAATATGAAAAAAATGCGCTCACTAATCTGCACCGATAAAAAACAATTTAAAACTAAAAACGAAAAATGTTCATCAAACATTAAACAAATGCTATGGAAACCCCCCAAAAAAATCAAATCTTTCCATACCAAATCGGAAAAATCGATCCAGAAAACCTTCAAAATCACACTTATACGCAGAAGCACATCAAACCTTCTAATAATACCGTCCAAATCTTTTTTTTAAATCACATTTTCACATCAAATCGAAGAAATCAAGCGACAAAACATTCAAAACCACCACCTTTCGCCCAAATAACGCAAGATCAACCCTAGATCTAACGGCGGACCGTCCTCCAAGTCTCCATCTCCACAAATCAAACGCAGAACCCGCAAAAACCGAACACAGACGCACAATGCGCACAAAAACACCCAAAAAAACAGCAAAAACAAAGACGGAGAGATGAAGGGGGGGAACATCGACTGACCTGAGAGAGATGAACGAAGGTCGCCTTCGATTCGTAGAGAGAGAAAAACCTCTCTCGCTGTTTCTCTCTCTAAAACACTCTCCGCTTTCGCCGACGGTTTCTCTCTCTCTGAATTGGAAGCGAAGGACCGGTATTTAAAATGGGAAAAAAGAGCGCTCCAGCTATGGTCCCCACATAAAAATCCTACGTGGCGAGCTTTGATTGGACAGTATGACATCTTCCCTCCAAGCGTCATCCGTGAACGACTGTTAACCGTAGATTTGACGTCGCTTTATTTGGACGGTCGATATAGGTTTTGGGGGTCGAAAAATATCTGGGGCCTACTTTTCATTTACGTTGAATGACTGTATTACCCCTGTATTTGTCGTGATTGACGGATGTGCCTTGCGCACGTGTCAGGGGTACTGGGTGATTGAAAATGACGATTCTGACCTTATGTGGCCTGTTTATTTGTCATTTATCCAGTACATCCAGTTCGGGACAAATTGGGAAAATTAAAATAATGCAAAATGTAGCGAATTTCGTCATTTTGCCTGTAGAAAAATAGAAGTGTGACGAGGGGACATGAGATAAGTCAAAATGAATTTGGATGATTAGAATTACTAAAATATAATAAAATAATAATTTATTTTATTTATATATTTATTTATTTATCTGTATATCTATGTACTAACCAGAAATGTTAAGTTTTCAACTTTTTTTTTTTTTACATTTTCATTTCTGATTTTATTATTTATTTTTTATGATCTTTATTTTTTTGGATTAAGAATAAAAATGTTAACCAGAAATGTTAGAATAAAGGAAAAGAGAATTCTTGTTATTATATTAGAGGAGTCAAAGACTCTATTTATAGATACACAAAGGAAACCCTAAATATCAGAAAAGGAAACTAAGAAAACTAGGAAACTAATAATATCACAATAATGATAATAAAGACGTAATATTCTCCTAATAATTATTCTTTAACATTATATTTATTTATTTATCTGTATATCTATGTACTAACCAGAAATGTTAAGTTTTCAACTTTTTTTTTTTTTTACATTTTCATTTCTGATTTTATTATTTATTTTTTATGATCTTTATTTTTTTGGATTAAGAATAAAAATGGAAAAAAAATAAATGACAACATATTTAAAGAATGATATTAGATATTCATCAATCTACTATATTGAATTTCACAAATCTTTAATTTAAAAAATAAATTTGTATAAATATATGATTTTAAATATAATATATTGATCCAAATATCATATTTTACATATATGATGAAAAATTAATATTATTAACAAACTATGTAAAGATTTGTTTGATGAAATTTTTTTCTCAAATTTTGGATGTTAAATAAAATAATGAAATACAAATGAAAACTTTTCAAAATATTTTTTTTAGATTTATACAAAGTTAAATTATTTTAATTGGTTATTTGAATAATATTGTGACAATTAGATAATGCACGGAGTCACAATCGAATAACATATAAATTTTCTATTTCTGATCTTATTTAGAATTTTATGTGTTTCTTATGATAAAGATAGAGTAATAGAATATTTTATAATTTTTTCCTGTCGAATTGGTTATGTCCGTTTATTGGTTTTGTTCGATCAGATTGAATAGTTACAATATTAATAAATAAATCTATCCGAAGATTAAATTCTCTCAACTTAAATTCTATACCCTCTTTTTATATTGATTTGACATATATGAAGATAATTTTATTTTATAATTTTGGGATAAATTATCCTTAAAATTTTATGTGGTGGCAAACTAATCATAATGGCTGGTTTCACAATATAATAAATGGATGAGATGAGATGAAATAAGTCCCTCCCAAGGACTTATTCCTAAATTACCTTTAAATGTAGGGACTAAAACCAAAATATGAAGAAGTGGGGGATCGATCGCTAAATTCGATAGTTTATGGAGACTTAAAACTAAAAATCCCTATAATAAATGGATGAGAAGAGATGATAAATATGTATTCTGAAAATAATAAGAAAGTTAATAGAATTTTTTAATTATAATGACTTGTTCTCAAGATATTATTCCTTGTTTTATACCACCAAGATTTCCCTATCTTTCACAGCACCTGAAAAAAAAGGGGTCATGTTATTTGATCTATTTTTTCAATTCTTGTACACTCTAAGCCTCTGTTTTGATACAAAACAGCATTTATTCTTGGATATTTTTTTATCCGAGCATAAATGAGTATAAATAAAGATAAAGTGATTTTGTGTTTGATTGTGTTTTGAATTATTCTCGTTGAGAATCGTAAGAATAAATGTTTTGTTGTTTGGATAAAATTTGAATAAAATATGGATAAGGATTTATAAAAGGTAAAAAAATAATTATAGTTGATTTGACAGTTGATTTATAAGAGGTGATGACAACTGATTTGACAGTTGACCAATTTATTCTTTGAGTGGAATAACCTAGTATAAATTTTATTCTAAGGATTGATTCGAATCTATATACCACTTTATACCAGTTTATTTTGGCACACTTTATCTGGGGTTATCCGGGCTTTTCAAACGGCTTTAAAATTTTATCCGAAGTTATCTAGGGTTATCCGGAGTTTATCCGGCATTTAAACGGGGGCTAAATCTATACTTCTGCATCCTTTAATATCCAAGTGGAATACGATTTCATATTGACGCTGGTGTGTGGATATTAATTAGGAAAAAAACGTTTTCTTTTAAAATGATTTTTGAAAATTAAATTTTCATGAGGCATACCTTTTATTTAATCATACTGATTATTAGGACACATTTGAAAACAAATTTAATTAAATAAGACTCATTGAAGAACAAATCTTGAAATTGTTGTTAAACATGTTTTCAAACTCCGTCTTAGATACATCTCATTAAATATAACCTCAACACGCTTCTATAATTTTGTGTTAATAAAATCTAGATGTTTATCTCAATTATTGTTAGGGTTATCTTGAACTAAAAAAAAATAATGCTAAGGCAATCAAAGCTAGTTTCTCTTGCATTACATATATTTAAATTCCATTAGTAAGATCCAAGCAATAAAATCAATATGAAAAAGTAGTACGTCGTGATCTTCCATAAAATATGCAGTCAAGTATGTTTAACATGTTTCATGTTTTGGGGAAAAATTTAAATAACCCCCCCTAAACTATCTAAAGTCCATATACCCCCTGGTTTTGTAAAAATTCATATATATAACCCTTTGAAAACATCTATATAAATCTATATAGTTCCTGAATTAAGCCTTCTTCGATAGATGAGGAATATTATGCGAATATTCCATTTGGTCAACCTTGGGTGAAAACACAATGTATAAAAATCCATTACAATGTGTTAAAATACAGAAGAAAAAAAAAACTCATGTAAATAACGATTTTTCCCTTTGAATATCTTATAAAACCTTATTTCGAGGGTTAAAATTATCATTTACAAAAGATTTTTTGTATTTTTAACACATTGTAAGGAGTTTTTGATATACTGTGTATTTTGAAATAATTAACCAAATGAAATATTCACATAATATTATTTATCTGTAAAGTTTAACTCGGAAAGATTATTTGAATTTCCATTCAAGGAGTTATATGGACTTAAGGAAAAAGTTACATGAGTTATATGAATTTCAGCCGTTTATATGGGATTATGTGAAATTTTTTCCTTTTTTTTATTAAGAAGATCTACGTGTCACACATGAAGGAGCATGAAAAAAACAACATGTTTGGTGTATTTATAACACTCTCCTCACGTGCGTTACATGCATGCTGCTCATGTAGTCAAATAAATCAAAGGGACACATCACAGATGATTGAATATAAATAAATTGGTTTTATAAGCTCACATGATTTGTAACACTTGTTAAAAATAATTGAGTGCACCATTGAAACAAAAACATGTGATTGCCTTTGGTGGGATATTATGTTAATTTTAATGACTTGATTAGACAACTTTTAAATATTCTGTTTTTATAAGAATCACTTTTAATGTAAACTTTTATTTTTTTAAAAAGTGAAAAATAATTAAGATATTTTTTAAGATATCTAGCAAAAGTATGATTACTCAAAAGTTATCTTTTAAGTGAATATTTTTTTTCTAATTCAGTTTTCAAAATATCCTTAGGACCTTAGGGCCAAGGTGTTAAAAAACTGCAAACATAATTCCAAATTCTAAAATTTCAAATGATCAATTGGAAAGTGAGATTCAATCATTTTTTAATCATAAATATCATTTTAAAACAGTTTTTTTAGAAAATAATATTTTTTCTGGGAATCAAACAGTCTTTCCAAAAGCATTCTTTAGTGAGAATGTGTTTTTTGTAATCCATTACAAATGATTTCTTATTCGGCTAGAATACCTCTTTAGAATCATCATAAACAAAATATTTGTGTTTGAAATAAGCATCTGTATTATGGCCAAATTAACCTCGCATAATATCCTGATAACAAGAAGAAGAAAACGATTCATTGCTAATTTATTAGTCCAACATGTTAATTTTCTATGTTTTTAATGCCTAGGTCTATATGTCACCTAAACAAAATATTTTTGTATACCACCAAAATCCAATACAAAAATAGACTTATTAGTTCAACATACTAGGAAATCAAGTGCTAGTTTTGTGAGAAAAAAAACTTCATTTAAATTTGTTGTTGTGAGAATTCAAACCTAACATTTTACATGGGTAGTCATATAGTTAAAAGAGGAAGTCAAGCTTTAATTAAAGGTAGATAACCTAAATGGATATACATGTGCAATGGATGAGTTGGCTGACTATAAACTAATGCAACCTATACCTACTTTAATCATCAATTATGATGTGTGACTTCTTCCTAACAAACCCACCCAAAAAATAGGGAAATAAAAATTTTAAAATAAGCAAAAGCAATTAAAAAAAAATCATGCTATGAATAGGTGGCCAAACAAGAAACATTAAAAAAAGGAAGAGAGTTATGTCAATTCGACTAGTCAAAATCATGTGATGGAATGTGTTGAATGTTGAGCTTTATATCACAATATTTCATAATTTCGTAACTAATTTTCTTTTTAGAAGCTGATGTGTGAATAAATCAAAGTGATATTAAATATTATATTGTGAATTATTCTATTTTATTGGTTGACAAACAGTTTTAGTAAATAGCTCCAGTTACAATATTTGTTGACCTATACATTTCTTTTCATGAACATGTGTTTTTTTTTTTTGTATTTTTATGTATGCTTCATGAAATTATATATAAATTCATTATAAAAGTTAAAAACATGCGAAACTGATTGTATTTGATAGTATAAGTAAATGATAAAGTTTGAAAAATGTTACTCATTTATTTTTACAGTCATAAATTCAAACACATGTTTTTATTTTTTTAAATAATAAACATTATCTAATGAGATATATATTTTTACAAAAAAAAAAGTGTCCCCCTGTCTCCTACGATCGCATCACTCACTTTGACGAGACAAGCTCGCCTTACTTTCGTTACCGTTAAACTCCTTCCGTGAGATACTGGAGAATTAGGTAGGAGGAAATCTATAGTCGTTCAGCACCAAAGCAAGTGACTCCAAACTGAAAAATACACTTCAATTTCCACAATTAATAAAGGCAAAGTTTAATTAATTTCATTACCTCTGCCTATGGGCGGGCTAACAATATCCAAGGAGGTGATTGAAGTGAGGGTAGATGGATTAAAAGCATCATAATAAAGACCCCTTGCCTAAGCTAACCCTACGCCTAAAGACCAGGTTCATTTACCTACTTTGCTATCGCTCTATTTCAAATTGAATAAGTTTATTTTTAATAAGTATAAGAAAAAATTTAACAAAATATATACATCGTTAGACATTATATATGCTTCACTAAATTTCTAACAAGATATATAGAATTGTATTTTGGACTATAAAAAAATTAAATTTAACAACGCACAAAAAACCTTTCCTGCACATCAAGGGCCAGATTAGAATGTGGGGGGCACAACAATTTTTCATAGAGCACTGACACACTCACTAATTAATGTAGTTTTATCCTATTCCGTAATACATGTGTGTACATTAAAATATATGTTATTATGAAAAATATAAGCATATATGCATTCAATTTATATAAATATATTTTTTTATATAAAAAATATATTTATTTGTTATGTATGTATTAAAAAAAAGTGTGTGTAGTCTCTCACAAAAGGACTGATTTGATAACCCATTTTGGGAAAGGGACGGCCTGAGGTTGAACTTTCAAAATCATTGGTTGCTTCATTGTGATTTAAAAAAAATTGACATATACCTAAATGTTAAATGTTAGATCCATTGATTAAATGTTAGATACACTCAATCTGTTTAATAGTTATGTAGCAATGCTCTATCATCCATACATTTATGGTAGTGCAATATAACAATATATAATATATTATCACATTATATAAAAATTTAAAAAAATTTCATTTTTCAAAAAAACACACTAACGGCATCTCAGTGTAAGACATTACTTTTTATAATATGTATTTCAATAAACGAATGTATATTTTTTTTCAAAAAATTAAAATTTGACGAGAACTTTGGACGGGGCTACACACAGAATTGGACATGTCATTTGCCATAAACAATGAAAAATCAAGGAAAATCTTACATTCAATCCATTTTATAGTCCAAAATGCATTTCAGTCATATTTTTTTTTCATATAAGTCATATACCTCATATAATAAAGTATATACTTTTATAAAAAGTGAAGTATATACTCTAATGAATTTAATAGTATCATTATTGAAAATGCAAAAAATTTTCAACAAAGATAAAATGGAGGGACTAACGAGATTAATAAGACTGCATTTAAGATTGTAAAAAGGGACTAAGAGTAACAATGCTAAAAATTTAAATGTCACCGTTGAATAGTTTTTGTTCAAGGCCTGTTTGAAACTATAATAGCAAGATGTGCCAGAAAAGCATTGTTTCTAGAGTTTCTCAAACATAAAAGAAAAAACCTACAATATTGTTATTATGCTGAAAATGTAGACATTTTTTTGTTTGGATTTGCGGTGATATTACAACACTGTTTGGAAACAAGTTTGAGAATTACCTTTTATTCAAAAGTTGAGTTTAAAATCGAGTTTGCAAGAAGTTGTCTTTTCATATATTATAAAAAAGCTAATTTTAAGTAAAAATGTGTACACAGTTTTTAATTAAACTGTAAAAAAAAATTTTATGTTTGAAAACGAGTTTGAAAAAAATCAGATTTCCGCAAACCCATAATTTTTCCAAATCTACATCCAAACGCTCACTATGGGTGCATTTGGTTGGGCGATTACAAAATTAATTATGCAGGAATCTAGGTTTTAAAACTAATTTTACAGGAAGTTCACCCCCACAGCTTTTGAACACTATTTGTCTGCTACAATACAACTATTCGGTTGCACGCTGAAACAGTTATCTGTAAAAGCCCATTAGCACCTGAGGCCCAATAGAAAACCACGATTGGACCTAAAACTTTCGGGCACTTGCCGAAGCCCATTAAGACCCGAGGCCCAATAGGCAACCACGATTGGACCTGGAAACTTTCACACCCCACTTTCCCATGCACATGCATAACACGTGTCCAAACGCGAGTGTATGCGCGCCACGTGTCATAGAAACAACACGTATAAAATACACGTGTCAATACCACAATACACGTGTCCCTATAACAGAACCTATACCAACCTTATATAAGGCAACACAAAAGCTCCACAAATCTCATATCATCAAACTTTCAATTTTGTGATCTAAGTTTCAAAAACAGTTCAGTCAATCAAAAAGAGAAGATGCAGGCTGGGAAGAACGCCGCGGCGGCGGCGAAGGAGGCGGCGGGGAACGTGGCGGCCACCGCTAAGGCCGGCATGGACAAGACCAAGGCCACTGCCCAAGAGAAGGTATATATGTACGTATACATAATTAAGCATCATATGTTATTGGAAGTTTGGAACATGATAGATTATTTCATTCATGTAACTATTGTTGTTGAATATTGTATAAAGATTCATATCACTATGAATATCCAAGATTAGTTAAGTTCAGATTTTATCATGTTATTCAGCTTCATATATTTTATCTGATCATGAATATTTTATTGGTCATGTTCATATCTTATTATGATAATGTAATTAAAAGTGAATCATAATTTTACATGTTATAACCATACATGTTTTATTGCTTTCACATTAATATTGGTTTTTCTACTTTTGAGTGTGTCTGTTAGTTAGAATTGAATTTCATTATTTCCGTAGTTAATAGTTTAGATAGTTGGGGGCAGAATTGAAAAATAGTAAAATGTCTCAAACTTAGAGGCTTCTATGACTATATATATATATGATATGATTTTTGAGTGTCAATCAGTCATTATTAGATAACATCTTTTACATAAACAAAAATTCTTGTATCACAATGATAAATCAATTTTCAAATGATTAAATTTCTAAAATTTGTAATTTTGGGGTTTCGCATTTTGATATATATTTTCATGAAAAAGCTGTTTTTGAAAATTATCTCCAATCACACCAGGTGGAGAGGATGACGGCGCACAACCCGATGGAGAAGGAGATGGCGACGCAGAGGAAGGAGGAGAAGATCCAACAAGCCGAGATGAACAAGCAAGGAGTCCACGAGCAGAACGCGGCGGCCAAGGAAGCGGCCCGCCTCGGCGGCCCGGGTGGCGTTGCGGGCCACCCGACTGGGGGAGTGACGGGCCACGTAACCACTGGTGCGGTCGGGTCGCACCCAATTGGGACCGGGACCGGGACTGGAACCACCACGGGCCATAACCCGCTCACAGGAGGAACCCACACCACTACTGGGCACGGGACTGGTGGGCGTTTTCTGTAGACCTGGGATGTATTTGTGTGGCTTTGGTGTCTTGTTTTGATGTTTTTATGATTTGTGTTTGTGTTTTGTGGAAGTTGTGGGAATGTATTTGAATTTGAGTTTATTCTTATGTTGTAAGGTTGGGGAGAGTGAATAATTGCTTTTCCTCTCTCTTTTGGTACAATTTTAATTTCAATGTATATCTTGTTAATAAATGGAGCATGTTTTAGTTTAGAGTTTTTTTTTATTATTTGCATACACGGCCTTTAAAAATCTCATATTATCAAAATAGTATTTTTTTTTAGAAACATCAAAATAACGGGTTGGGGAAATTATCATGTAATAATACCCGTGAGTACCCATCTCCTTGAAAGAGATGGGGATATTTGGCAAAATATCCCCATCTCTTGAAAGAGATGGGGATATTTGGCAAAATATCCCCATCTCTTTCAAGAAGATGGGATTAGTTATACAACACAGATATTTTAAATTTTATTTTTTACTCAACCATGGGGATATCTACTTGGATATAGAGTGGTTTTTTTTTCTGGATTTTATCGTTTTGATTTGTGTAATGTTTTTTAGATTGTGATATTTGACAAAAACTTGTATTAACACATTACATTAATTATGTTTCTCTCCTCAAAAAAATGAATGTAATATATTCATTTTTAGATAAATGAGAAAGAATGGATCGAAATTTTTTTCAATAACACAGTGAAATTAGTTGATGATTGGGGAAGAAAAAGGTTTAATTTCACATTGGCAGTTGGGAATTTCAGTTTTTGTCTTTATTAAACTTCCCCAAGAGGTCCGGCTGAAAGTTAACCTATAGATTAAATTCACTGGCACGAGTAGGATCTCCTCCTATCCCAGCATCCCAACCCTAAAGAGCAAATCTTTTTTCACATACGCGGACAAAGGAGCGGGCATCAGATCAGGTGCAAAAGCCTGCATCCCTTTCATCCCTATAGTTATAGCCCATTCAATAAACAATTGTTGGAGAACCAAAGGGCCGGCCAGAACCACCTATGGAAGGAGAGGATGCTCGCTACGAAGACAAAATTTAGTGACAAAGATGGTGTAAAGAGAAAAAGTTTTGAGGATTTATAAAATGAGTTCTTTGTAATTTAATTAATTGCTTTTGAAGAACACCCTATCATGATGGTGAAAGTGGTGGAAGTAGTTGGTGGTTGGGGGGAAAAAAATTAGTCTAACATTCAAAGTTGAGAAAGTTTTGAAGGGTTATAAAATGAGCTCTTTGTAATATAATGAATTGCTTTTGTAAAATACTTTATGATGAATCTTTCCATGCACAATTTCGTGTGTTGCATGAGCAAGCGAATTGGATGTATTAGAGACACACTTGACATTTCGTATCGTCATAAGATCTTCAATAGTTTTTTCTCCTTAGTAAATACCACCCCATTCTGACCGTTGTATCTTAGAAAAATGTCGCTGAACCAGTGAGCTCCAGTGCGGGGTGATTATAGTCTTAAAGATAGAGAATTCAATTCTTGCATCGATCTTCATCATTTATCAGCATTGAACATAATAGTCTTGCCAAATCTGTAGGCTTGGTTGTCCTTCTTCACCTTCTTATTACTACTATAGTGTACATGTGTTAGCCTCTTATTATATACTGTTTTGTGAACATAATATTTGTTGTTTATCCAACATTATTTTAAGAACCTCTCTCATCTGATGGGATCAAAAGTTGTGTTATTTTTATGTCATATTTGTTTTAAAATATATTCTCTGTGATTATAAATAAATAAACCCTTTTAAAATAAATTTACTTTCCAGTGATTGTCTTTGGTTGCTACCTTGAATTCAGATTTTTATGTGATCACAAAAAATTTCTGTGTTGATCAACTAGTAAGTGTCACCTGGATTGTTCAAAAAAAATTAAGTGTGTATATATTTCTTTGTAATTTAATTAATTGCTTTTGTGAACATAATATTGTTCAAAAAAATATTTTAGTAAGTGTCACCGGGATTGTTCAAAAAAAATTGTGTATATACTGATTTTTTTATAAATAACATCACAAATGATAATATTTTAGTTAATTTTTTCATATCTATATGAGTTGGTTAACATATATTCTCTGTGATTATTACAAGATCTGAAGTGTACTAAGTAAAATGGTTCAACCGGTTCTCTTACATTAAGAGAGCGGGCCATTCGTGGCACGGCTCCCACTCTTTAACGGGTCAAGACCAATATCAAGTTGGGCCGGCCGGCCCGTTTTACACAACGGGCCCGTCTCGGGCCGAATCTCGCCAGTCTCGGGCCTACCGAATCGCGTGAAGGATCGAAGGGTCCCAATCACTCCACGTGAGAAGATTCTCAGTTGGATTCTTTTTGGACGGTGAAGATTTAATAGACTTCAAGGGAACTAACTAGGGATGGCAGTGAGACTGTCCCAATAGGATACCCGACCCGATCCACTCCGGTTGGGACGGGTCGGGTTTGGATTTGAGACGGGTTTAAGATAGATAAAATAAAACCCAACGGATTTAGGACGAGAAATTAGTTTACTTAGCAAAATCCGCCCCGAACCTGCCCCAGTTGCAATTAATATCAAGATTTGTTATAATAATTACATAATTTATATATTTCATTTGGTGTTCCAAAAAAAAATATTAGAAAAATAAGAATGAATAAATTCAACGCTAATTGAACTTTGAAATATATATTTATATATGGGTTGTCTTTTAGTATTAAAAAAAACTTGAAACATTATATTTGTCACTTGTTATGGAAATTGAAAGTTTATATTTCTTATTTTGTAGGATTTATTCCAATAAATATTTATTTTTATTTAAAATTTTATTTTAAATTAAATATTACATAAAAATATGTTTTTATTGTGACAAAGTGGATAACCACCACCCTCTCTACACACTCCACTCTTGACACTTACACAACCCACTCCCCTCCATAACTATCAACTAGAGCCACATCCCACTCTCTCAATTCCCTTACTTTTCACTCTCCTATAACCTCACTTTTTTTACCTCATGTAATTGAGCTTATAAATAGAGGGTTCTTGAATGTATTTGATCATCAACAAGTTTGGAATAGTATAAGTTTACACAAATTATCTCTCTTGTTTACTTAGTATTTGTTTATTTATTTTGTGCATTTTACTTTGTTCTACAACATAATATTTTTCTCTAAAACTGTCTTAGCCTGACCCGACCCGATCTCATCCGATTTAAATGGGACAGGTTTGGGATGAAAACGCTAACCCGTCACGTGTTTATGATAGAATTTTGTGGGTGGGTATGGATTCTCAAAACTCATCCCAATCCGCCCCCATTGCAGTCCCTGTAACGAACGAGGGTTCAAAAAGAGAGAGGGGGGGACTTTCGGAGAAGAGGGACCTCTGCTTGCTTGTGAGCGATCGCGGAGTCTCTCGATCGATCAGCCGTTCAAACACAAGATGATCTTCGTCGACGGCCGTCGATTCTCACAGGTTACATGCTTCCGCCTTTTCAATTCCATGGTTTCTGTTCGTGTTCGATCGCTCAATCGTTGAAGCGGAGACCGGATAAAAAAAAACCCTAATTTGTTGAGTTCATAGGGAGATGGAGACTTGGTGGCTCTGTTGGAGGAACCCTCGCTGATGTCTGCTTCGGAGTCGTTCAAAGCGAAGCCTGAGAGGAAGATTACGGCCGTTGATTCGGCGAGGACCAACTGCGTGTACATCTTCCAGAGAGAGTATGCCACGGTTAATCCTGGATGGGTCAAGGTGATCGTTCATCGCCGTTTTTGTTTTAACTTTTAGTGCTTGTTTATGAAATTTGAGATATGATTATATGAATCTTAACACTTGTGAGTTGATTGTATTCACTAATGTTAGCTAAATTTCACTCTTTGTTTAAATAAAAAAAATAAAAAAAATTGATGGTTTAAAAATGCAAAAATATCACCTTGAATGAACTGGTTGCAACGCATTGTATTGGAGTGTACTTTGACTTGTAGTGACAGTTCACCAATGCTAGCTAAGTTCAGCATTTTGAAAATTTTGATCCCCTAATATACAAAAACACCATCTTGAAATGTTAATGTCTGAATATATGCACTAAATGGTAGAAATACATTATATATTAAGGGGTGAGATGCGTCATATGAGGTGAAGAAGGTAGTAATGTTATACGGTAAGGTGAGTGAGCAAAATTTCTTTCTGATCGTATATCTAACTTTTACTTGTATTGAGAGTCAAATTTCTACATTGTTGACTTTGTGTTATTTTTTCCTTCACGTGTAATTAGATGGTTGGAATGGACGAGGCGACTACGTGTGTGGGTCTTGTAATCCGCAACAGGAGTGATGGAATATGAGAATCTATATGATTGGTGGATCTGTAGGGGTATAAATGTCTGAATAACTTCTGTATACTGGTTCATATCCTACTTGTCATCTCTGTGTCGCAGGATCGCAGGATCTCAGTTGCACATTTGGATTCGCCAAAAGTTGTGGATTCTGGACTCTCCCAGATGTTGGCGTTAGTCTCTGACTACGGTACCGTTTGACAAAGATCATAAGGACGCGGCGTCGGCCGAACGCAAGAATCGTTCTTTTGAGGCGTCGAGGACGCGAGGAAAAATAGGCGTGAAATATCAGGGAAATAAACCAAACGCAGAAATGAAAAATGTTGTTTGATTAGCTATCTACGTTTGTCGGAATTCCCAACCGCCAACGCCGATTAATAGCTCCCCCAAACGGTACCACAACAGAGATGCTGCATTGGATGTTAGATTCTTGCTTTCTGTTGATGGTAGTTTTTACTTGTCTCCATCTATTTTGCCTGGATTTAACTCTTAGGAAGCCTTTTTTGTGTGTGTGCCAGGTTCATATGATCGGTGGCTTTGACGATGCAGCAGATAAAGTTAGGTCCTAGATCACATGCCTTTCTTTGTTAATATTAAGCTATTATTGTCCGTGAAAGAATGATATAAAGCTCTTCCCTAGATAAAAATCTGACAATACAAACTTCTTAGCATTATTGTTGTTCTTCTTCCCACAAACCTGGCAAAGGGTATTTCAATGTATTAGTGCACCTCCCTGCACTTAACGATTGCTTGGTTGGTATGTGCACATCTCGCACATGATCCCTTGAGGGATATTGTTATTCAGAATATCGGTAATCCGGAGTTCTACGTCATTCACCTAGCTCCTGTTCGTTATGAATTACAGGCTAATCAATAGCTGCAACCATGTTGTAAGGTAGCGTGATACAGTAGCTAGTCTGATCATTGACTACTTTGGCTTCAGGTTTATGATGATGATGAATCAACTGAAAGGTCAAATGCTTATTCTCTGCCCCTGTGCTCCAAGATTATAAAATCCTTGCAGATTTCTCAGGAAATTTCACATGCAAACTGTTTGCATCCTTGGGCACAATACAAGAAAAGATGCTGGTAGACATTCATGTCCTATTGTAAGAGGATTTTTTTTTATACTGTGTTTCTAATCAAAGTTAATAAAACAAAATATTCACTTAATATTATTCATCTATCTAACACAAGATAAATTTTTTAAACGCCCCACATTTTTCAGATAAAAAGCTTTAGAAACTACGTGAAAAGATGTTTTCAAAATATGTTTCAAATGAAAAAGGCTTGGTTCAGACCTGGCTCCAAAACACACTTTTTAACTCAAACAAAATAATGGACTCATCAGAGTAATAATAAAAAAAAACCACATAACTGAAATAACGCCTGCAAAATGCTCAATTCCTAAAAAGTTCCTCAAATGTATTTCAAAGCTACCACCATTAAAATCTCCAATCACAGATTTGAGATTATAAGCAAACACGGCAGGAAAAAAAATGGCAATCACGAGAAGTAAAATGGCCTACCGCAGCTCACCTGCACCATGCGCAAAGTGGCACCGCTCTCCAAACGTGCACGACCCCTTGTTGAAGTTGTCACACAGCTTCGTCTTGTAGTTCCCCCCCGGGGCGTGATGCGACCCACCACCTGCAGAGCCAGAGACCTTACCACCCTGGAAACCCCCACCACCACCCATTGAGGGCAGCATCATCATCGCTGTGGAGCCAACGTTGATGACAAGCTCACGGACCAGGGCGCTCGCCTGCTTGATCTGGTCGAACGTCCCCTCCATCTCAACGTTCCTCAGATTTGGGTCCGTCTCGTGGTCCTTTACCGACAGCTTCGCCCCACTCACCCTGCATATCTCCTGCGCATTGACCCCACCCTTGCCGATGATGGCACCAGCCAACGAGGCATCCACGCTGATCTTTGCAGCGGACGAGGCGCCAAAGCTGGCGGAGGCTAAGCCCTGCGGAAATGCTGGTGGTTGGTTGGGACGGCCTCCCATCCTGCCACCACCGCCACCTCCCATCATCATAGGTGGACGGTGGTGGTCGTCTTGCACAGGGAGGATGGGGCGCCCGAGCTCGCGCTCACTGTGGGCGAAGTGGCACTTGTCACCATACTTGCAGCCCTCAGGGCTTTTGAGTTTGTTGCACATGCGGGTCTTCACGGCAGGGGCGGGTCCACCGTCTGGGATGGGGGGAGGGCCCATTGGGTGGGACCTTGGTGGAGGGAGGCCAGGGTTGCCCATGTTAGTCATCTTGGCTACCACATTGATGCCTCCAGGGACATAGTGGAGGAAGTGGCAGCCGTCTCCAAAGGAGCAACCTGCCGTGCTGTAAATAAAGAAAACCAAGAAGGAGCTTGG
Source organism: Acorus calamus (assembly GCA_030737845.1). NCBI lineage: Eukaryota > Viridiplantae > Streptophyta > Magnoliopsida > Acorales > Acoraceae > Acorus > Acorus calamus. The sequence continues at coordinate 744,567 of CM060867.1, forward strand.
TTAGAACTGGTAAAAAAAAACATAGGCACCGAGAAGTTCTTGGCGAATAAAATATGATCATATGTTGGACACAACACCTCAAAGTTACAACAAGATCTAACATCACCTTTAATTGTAATGAAGCTAGTGGAAGTAAGAAAGTTCATTGTATACATGCATTCTTATTCTTTCAATGAAAGGCCCAAATAGACACTCAAAAGAAGCCTATAGTTATAGCGCTCATCCATTCCAATACAAAGAAAAATCATACTACTTGTAACAGCGTAAACGGCATTGAATACATGTGGAAAGATTGATGCAATATCAATTCGTACAGTTTCTCATCAATCATGCAAATTCTTCATAAGCTGCAACGCACAGGTAAGATTCACCAAACAGAGTAAACGCAGATCCCCTAGGAAATTGTTAAGTTTAAAGTAGACATCAAATTTTTACTATCAAACAACTGGCTTTCAAGAAAACTGCTCTTAATCAGATGTACTCAGCACACCACATCCAATGGGACAAACAAGGACCTGAAATACATGGGTCTTAAACACACCATCAAGACAATTAATTCGATGCAAAATCAAGCCCAATCAAGCCAAATTTTAAGCAACTAGTGAAAACCAATAAACTCAAACCAAAATCCAAGGGACCCTGACACATAAATTAAAAGGCCAAAAACCAAACTTAAAAAATAACAATAGTTCTTTGTATAGCAATAGTTCTTTATATGTTACGAAGAAAGTACATCATAAGCACTGGCTAAAGACAACATAAAAAACCGGAACAATTTATCCCAGAGTTCTAAAATCAAGAAAAAAAGGCATGTAGAAGTTAGACCACTGAAGCAGAGAAATCCAAGAAAGGCAATGAAGCTACCCGTCATTACATTTACATAATATAATGAGTGAACTTAGTATGACTGAAAGAAAAAAATATATCATTTGTCAATGCAATTTTCACAAACTTGAGTCGCTAGTGAAACTTTCATAACCAAAGAGTAATCATTCATCACCACAACTTGCATACAGAAATTGTTCTTTTGTGGGAAGTTGGCGACTATGATATTATTTGATCAACACACTCGAAAACTTCCACGTAATTGTTCTTTTTTTCTATTGTCAGTATTGCAAATAGAACTTGTTTGAGTTAACTATTGCTTGAGTGAGTGAGTTACCCCATTAAAATATTGTTATAGTTTGTGTACACAATATAAAAATAACAATGTATGTCAGAATGACGACAAAGCATACTGCTATCCTAACTGTAACTTATTGCTGAAAATTTATTCACATTTTATCCAAGACTTATCCATGGTCAACCAAACAACAAAAAAAATTTCCAACGAGAATAACTAAAAATACAACCAAACAAAAAATCATTTATTCCCCTGATATAGTTATCTATTCCTATATAGTCATAGACCCCAGAATAGTTTTGTCTCTAACTCTCTATATAATTGACACCTTAAGGTTTATGACATTCAGCAATAAGTTACAGTTAGGATACCAGTATGCTTTGTCGTCATTCTGACATACATTTTTATCTTTATATTGTGTACACAAACTATAACAATATTTTAATGGGGTAGCTCACTCAAGCAATAGTTAACTCAAACAAGTTCTATTTGCAGTACTGACAATAGAAAAGACACTGCTCATAACTAGCTTATTAACTAAACAAACAAAATTACAAACTACACCATCCTTAGTTAAGAAAAGACCATCTTACACTACCTCAAAAGACAAGATCTTTTATAGAAAATGTTACGCACAGATAAAAGATTTCACTTAAATGATCTTGTCATGCTCAAATATTATCATGCAATACCAAAGCAATTATCATTTATCAAGATTGTACAAGAATCTTCTCAATCTCAAATAAATATTATATGGTGCACTAAAGAAAATTGCAAAATCAACATTATGCCTAACTAAATCATTAATAAAAAGCAATTACTATTTAATAACATAGGTCAGAGCTTCGAAAACTACCAATTCATTCAATTAAACATTATGATTATATAAACACACGACATAACTTTTTCGACTCCAATGGATCTGCTGATTCAGTTAATTTAAAAACAGATAATAAGCATCAAGTGCATATAAAATAAAAAGGAAACAATGATTTTTTTTTTGTTTACAAAATCAGACGATATTTTATTTAAAAAATCCATTATTAACATTTCTTTTTAAAACTTTATATAGATTGCATAAAAACAATCTGAAACCCACAATGTTGAATAAGAAACATTTTCAAATCATGGTCTCCAAAGTAACAAATGGAAAATATATAAAAGATCTTTCAACAGTATGAAAAAAAAAGATCAATAATCCCCAAATAAATGAATTCGTTGACTAATTAGTTATAATGTTGAACAGAGTAATGTTCTTGTTCGCATGTCTTCCATATTGATATTACCACTTTCGCGTTACACATATTCTGAAAGAGTTTATATCTGTACTCTCGTAATCAACCAATTACTCTGTTCAATAGTCTTGTTAACGTGGTTTAAAGCATAAGACCTGTCAAAACTTAGATGCTCAAATCATTAGGGCCGATAGGATTATGTTTGCATATAAAAAGGTAAAATAAATCATTATTAAAACTTGTACATGAAAAAAACTTGCATTATAATATTTATCTTACACAAGTTAAGATTAGAACCTGAAAAATTTGGTGCACGGCTTCGATTTGCTTCCTAAACCAGTTGGAAACTCCATGTCTGTGGCATGACATTAATTATGTTTTCTCAGTTAAAATTTAAGTATTTATTAATCTTGATAATTCAAAAATGCCAAACTTTGTAATAATCATTAGAATCATTATCAATCTTCAGCATAAATAATTGAGAAATTAAGTTTGCACCAAAAGAAACACATTCATTTTGTAGACCACAGATTCAATCCATAAATTCACAACAGTTTCTCACAAGTTCTTTCCTTTTTTTGGCTGTGTTCCACTTTGTGTGAATCTAAAATTACCATATCGCAATTATCTCCCATCTGTGCTACCCTGTGAAAAGTGGGTAGCACGTAACGGCTCTTGCATTTGCTATTAAAAGCCAGTAAAGTAGAGTTCAAGTGTTTTATCTGTTGGAAAATGACCATGGTTCTCTGTTTATTAAAATAGTATGGCTGATGCCTACAGACTAACCAAATTTCAGTCCACTTGTTGCATCACTGTTAAAGAACCACAATTTACAGGGTCTCCGCGTTAAAAGATTGAATTTGAAGAATGGCTGGGAACATGGTCATCTAACAGTAACAGGGAATAAACAATGTGTACTGGTAAAAATGCATTCCCTTCCCCCTGGATGGGCCTTTTTCACTATCCATAAAACCACAAAACAGTTGAACCAACAAATTAAATTGAATTAACTTGCAAGAGTGAACAGTAGAAAACCCAGCAATGACAACAACGACCCAAAAATCCAAAAGAAAACCTTAACAACATTGGACACGAGGATCTACATGGGTTTAACATGCACGTAAATGTTTAGATGATTTGCACAAAAAAAGGGGAAAAATTTCCAAAAAATTATGTGCAATTTATAATCAACAATAGGTACGAAAATAGAGCATCGAATACAAAGAAACCTCAAAACCCTAAAAAGAAGTGAAAAAAAAAAGCGCACGAGATCAAGAAACACAAACACAGCTTCACAAGGAAAACAAGAAACCGACGGAGACAAAGAACACAAACCTTGTTTGGACTTCTTTGAAACGGCGAATCCGCCGTTCACGTTCAACTCCGGGTCCGGTCTCTCCCTCTTGCCCGCCGCCACGGCCTCCATCGATGCCATTAGATAGAGATCAACAGGAGGAGAAGAAGAACGAAAAGTAGTGAAAATAACACAAACAACAGAGAATGAAGACCCTAAAAACCCTAACTAGGGTTTGAGAGAGAGAGAGAGAGAGAGAGGACAAAATTGACAGAAGTTTTATTTAATTTTATTTAATGTTAATATAAATATATAAGTTTTAATATAGGGTGGACGCGAAAAGTGAGATTTAAATGTAGTTAGTTACAGCGTTGGAGCCCGTGGAGGAAAGGCCCGGCTTTTCACGTGATCTTTGGAGAGAAATGACGAAAGTGTCCTTGTCTTTCATCGACTTTGAATGATGAGTTCACGTGAGAGATGTGGTAAAGTCACCCCGTTGATTGAGAACTCAATTATAAAAAGAAAAAAAAAGAAGGGGTGGGGTGCTCTCAACAAATAAAAAAATAAATAAATAAAGGAAAAGAAAGAAGAAAAAAAAAGGAGAAGGAAAGAAAGGTGGGGTTAGGAGGAAAGTGGAGGGTATTGGGATGGTGATCGGCCACCTCTTTTTCTCTCTCTTGGTCTATCTTTTTTTTTTCTCTCTTCAACTGCTCCCTCCACCGTTGTCTCCTGCCGCCACTGCTCCCCCTCCCTCTGTGTCCTTTCTTGACACCAACACCCCTTCTTTCTCTCTCTTTCTTTTTATTTTTTTTTGGAAGATGCAAATTTTGCTCTCAAATTAGTAGGATATAAAAAAATTATTTTTACAAAAATTATTTATACATTGTTTTATTCTTTATAACAATATGTTAGACAAATATATACTTTGAGAAAAAAAATACCAAGTACGCTCAACCGAGCTTTCTTGAACCTCACCAACTAGACTAGGCCCGTGACTACCATAACGAGAGTCTTGATTGCCAGCCCAACCCCCATGCATTAGAGCTTAGTGAGGCCAATGAAACTAGGAATGACAATGAAATGAAAACCTCGCATATCTTTTTGGGGCAAGTTTAATCTCCTAAATGTCAAACCTAAATCCAATTCATCTGAAATTTAAGTGTGAAATCTGACCCATCCTATTTTATCCATTCATATGTCATTCAACATTAATATAATATGATACATTAAAAAAGAACATATCATATATTATTATTAAAATGAGTACAATATCTAAACATTTATTAAATAATATTATATAAGATAACAAGTAAATGTAATTATTTAGTTTATAAGTTAAAAAATATATTTAAAAATGGGATCTATAATCCTGTTCCCTTCTAAATGGAATAGAACAAAACGGGTTTAAGAACCCGTTGGAAGGGGTTGAAATGAAACAATTAATCCTTCATGGTTTTGGACAGGTTTGAGACAGAATTTTGTTAGCTGGTTTTTAATTTGGGTTTGAGCAAACCCACTCCAACTTGTCCCATTGCTATCGCTAACCGAGACGAGAAATCATAAGGAGATGAGATGAAGCAAGGGCGCTCACGATGTGGAAGGCGGACATGCTCATTGGGGATACATTGAAGGAGGAGAATACGTTCATGTTCACGCCTTGTTCAACAAAGTGAGAGCCATTTGGGAGAATACAATGGAGACTCCATTTAAATACGCGTTTGAACATTTGGATTGAACCTTCAAAGTTCAAACCCTGCTATCTTAAGTTGGGATATGAAAAATGTGTGGATTATAGGCCTTGGGCCGTGTTATGTAACAGCTCCTCATGGGCCTCTCTCCTAAAAAAATATTGTTATCCTATATATCGTGCTATCCATGCATCCAAACAGCCGATCCTCAGTCAGTTCCCTGTTTTGGAGCTGCAAAACCCCCCCGCATCGATCTCATCGAAACCAAACTCTTGTTCTCGATTAGGTGTCGATTAAACCGAGGAGACTGAAGTGGGTTTTCTCTATTTGTAGTAGCTGAGGCTTCCAACAAGAAAGTGAGAGTTTCCAACAATTAGAGATCTATTTTTCTTGCCAAAGGTGAGTTTTTTCTAACTTAATTTGTTCAATCATCGAAGCGATTCACATAGAGGAATGATGGGTTTCGATTTGATGTTTTTTTTGTGAATTTTTTGCTAATGTGATGTGAAATGGTGCTTAAAAGTCCTTGTTTGGGTCAGATTTGATGGAAAGATGGGATTTTTTTGGGGTGATTGAGTGACCCATTAGTGTGAGAAATGTAGCTGAAATGGGTTTTGTCTGCTTTCATTCCGTTCAAATATGGATGTACGTGTTTCTTATCAGTCTCTTTTTTGGGTTTGATTTCATGAAGAATTTGAATTGTTTGAGGTTTTGTGACTTATAGAAAGAATTGATTTTTTGGGGTGATTTGAGTGACCAATTAGTGTAAGAATATGTTTTTATCCTATTCAAACATGATGAATTTGAAGTCTCCTTTTTGGGTCTGATTTCATGATGCATTTTAGTCGTTTGAGATTTTAGCGACTCACTATTCACTATTACGAAATGCTGCTTGAAATTTGGAAATTGTGTGAAATGCTGCAATTTAAAGTTTTTTCCATGAACATGGGATTCACTTTGATTTTGTGAGACACATCATCTGATTGAGCGATATATTAAGTGAACTCAGGGATGACTAATTTGGTATTCCTCTTGATATGTTGAGAAACATATGAATTCTTTTATTTCAAGTTCATATCAGTTAGGCCTTGACATGCTATATTTACATGAAAAACCGTGAATATTTGGCGTGACTGTTAGAACTGAAGTGAGATGCATAGTGTTCAATTCATGATATTATATGACACGCTGAGGATTTGACATATTTTTTCATCTTTTTTTGGGAGGTGGAATTGATGATTCTTTTTGGGTGGTAAAACTTGAAAGGATGGGATTGGAAATGAATATAGAGCATAAGAAGCACGAGAGTAGGCTCAGACCCCCTCTTGGATCCGATATTGTTAAACCCGTTATGGAATTGTTATACAGGGTTTGACAACAATCCAAATTCAGGCAAATTGAGGAAATTTCCAACAACAGTACTTGTGGATACGGTAAACAAATCATTGTCTGAGGGATGATGGTTTCAAGAAGATGGGAGAAGGATCATAACAGTCTTAAACGGAAACACTGAATAATTATGTGAAAGATGATGACTTGTAGAAGGACTGAACTATGGAATCAACACCATTTTCAAATTCAAAAAGCTCATAACTCATAACTGGTTAAAAGGCACTTTATTAAATTTAAATCCTTGGTTCTTGAAAGCCAACTGATTTGTAGCATATAAGCGAAGACAGCAACATCAGTCGGGAGTGAAATGGAGGCTTGTTTGCCCTACAATCTCATGACCATGACAATTTTAGAGTTGGGGTGTCATTTATATGATTTTATTTATTTTAGCACCATCGTTTTAGTATACATGAATTTCACAATCCATTCATCATCCTTCTCATATGCAGCGTTGTTTCTTACTTTGTCATGTTTGCTTTTACAGTTTTTTCTGACTCGCATCCAATTTATTTTCATATTCTTCCCATTTATCAGAGGAAGAATGCTGTTTCTTTAGCAATATTTCACTACTGATTCTTCTGTATTATATCTTGTTAGCTTTGGTTTGACCCAATTAAAAGATGGCGGCCACTGCAGCTTCCGGATTGCAAATGGCAGCATCAAGGCCCTGCCTTTATTCTTCTCGCAGGATTTTCGGGGCAAGCGCAAGGGTCGCATTCCATGTAGATACCAGATCCAGGCTCACAAGCTCGTCCCAGGTGTCCTCTGTGCAGCCTCTTCTCCGAAGTTTCACATCCTCTCCCATGAAATTTGAGAAGGTTGTCACAAGAGCAGCTTCTACTGGAGATAGTGTTCAAGGGGTCTCTTCGGGGCTGGCTATTGACCTAAGAGGTATCACGCTCATTTCCTGCCCAAAATCGAAAATCGTTTGAATGCAAAATAAGATGCATATAGGCAATCCATAACATTGGAAAAGGCCATGAAGGCTTATGTTTTAACCCAACTATTTCCATTCTATCTTTTTATGTGGATATCCCACATTATGTGACTGATGCCATTTTACTGTTCCCTCACATAGTGACCACATTTATTTTATGTCAAATACAACATTTATTCTATGGTATGCGATTGATGCCAAATATCATCTGTACCTGATTGGAGTCTTCTGTTTCTAGGTAAAAGGGCATTTATTGCTGGTATAGCCGATGACAATGGATATGGTTGGGCAATTGCAAAAGCCCTTGCAGCTGCAGGTGCTGAAATTCTTGTTGGCACATGGGTTCCTGTACGTAATCTGTCCTTTGCAGCTTCCATCACAAATACTGATTGAAACTAGGCACCCTATGTTGATGGAACTTTTCTATTTATGCAGGCCCTTAACATATTTGAGACCCACTTAAGGCGTGGAAAATTTGATGAATCCCGCAAGTATGAACTCTGATAGTATTCTTCTTTTGTGAACAATTATTTATTTTATATTACAGCAATAGTTGTGAAGTTGTTGATGTTTCAGATTGCCTAATGGTTCTCTAATGGAGATCACCAAAGTATATCCTCTAGATGCAGTTTTTGACAACCCTGAGGACGTTCCCGAAGATGTAGTTTAAAATCCTAATCATTTGCCATTTTCTTGACCTTTCTTTCTGGCTGATGGCAAAAATAAAGGCATTGTTATGTGATTTATTTTAGGTTAAATCAAACAAACGCTATGCTGGAGCCAAAAAGTGGACTGTTCAGGTGCAATGATATATCATTACTTCCTTTTTAAATTTTTTGAATTCATATAGATCATTCATTTTTCCGAACTGTCTGCCTGCTAAAGCTGTTGTACCTTGAATACATGATATAATGACTCATTCATGTGCTTCTAAATTGGAAACACTTATCCTTGCAGGAAGTCGCTGAATGTGTTAAAGAAGATTTTGGAAGCATTGACATTCTTGTGCACTCCCTTGCTAATGGGCCTGAAGTATGTTTTCTGGCCTCAGTCATCATCTATATCACTTGTCTCGTGACTTATACAAGCATTAAAGTTATTTTTTTTATAGGTTGCCAAACCTCTCCTGGAGACGTCCAGAAAAGGATATCTTGCAGCAATATCTGCATCAAGCTATTCCTATATTTCTTTACTGAAGCATTTCATTCCGATAATGAATTCAGGTATTATTTGATTTGCCAATGTATTTTTTTTTCTCTTTCATGTCTCTTTGATGGACTAGCTTTAAATCTCCCATAAATCCATGCGAAAATAACTATGTTCAAGATTCAAATGATTCTTGAGGGCAGTTCTTGTAGTAGTACCACAAATTTACACAACAAGATATTGTCCAATATGCAATGGGTTGGGTATGACCCCACATGGGGATGTATGGCTCATTGAGGGGGGTGGTGGGCTGGGCAAGCCAAGATCTCAATAGGGCCATATAGGGCAGGGGGTGAGGTGAGAGTCGACACCATGGTTTAGTTTCACATTGCCTAAAGGTGGAGAATGGTATCATATGCACCAAGATGCATTTTACAGCCTTTAGTCCACTGAGAGACAAAGCAGACAATATGTTTGCATGCATGCCTCAGATACTACAAGTTTAGCATTTGACGACTAACATTCAGCATGGTTGTACTTGTCATCCTAGTTGGTGATTTGACAATACCACTATTAAATTTTGATTAGAGTATGGTGGTTGAGACTAGCGGCCTAGTTATGAATCGTGTATCTTATAGTCAATGTTTTACATGCAACTGTCACTCTTACAAGTTGAGCAATTTTCAAAAAATAAGCTTGTGAAACGGTTATTGCGTTGCAGGGGGTGCTGCAATATCTTTGACATACATTGCCTCGGAAAGGATCATACCAGGGTATTCTTTTTCTCGTCATTCATAGCTCATTAGCTTGTTTCCGTTGACAACTTTCTTCTTATTCTTTTGCGCAAACTTGCAGGTATGGAGGGGGCATGAGTTCAGCTAAAGCAGCCTTGGAAAGTGACACCAGGGTATGGATCCTTTGGAATTTCTGCTTGTCATAGGTTCTGACCATCCTATTTTTACCTATAAAACGACCCAATTATATTAATGTTGAAATTCCTGTGGTCCAGGTGCTTGCTTATGAAGCAGGACGGAGCAAGAAAATCAGAGTTAACACAATATCTGCAGGTACGTAATCTCGTGGTGTTCATGCTATGGAGCATGGACATGGACGAAGGACACTGACATGGTGACATGACAAATTTGAAAAAAAATATGGCACATACACATTAAAGGCTCATAAATAAATGAATAAGTGCTGTACTATAATTATTTGAAAAAAAGAGAGTAGCATGCATCAATGGTGCATCAACTATCACCTCCATTAAGATGTTAACATCTCTATGTGAGCAAGAAAAAATTACAAGATAATACCACATAGGTGTCGTGTATTCATGCCATGTTCATCCCGCGTCTAATGTATGTCTGAAATTCAGATAACTAATTTTGAATTAGACACATATGGGAGGTGTTTAACACATCCAATGTGTTTCGTGTCATGATTCCTAACTTTCATGCTCTTTTGCATACAACACCAGTTACAGTGTGTGTTCAATAACACGTTTTATTTTTGGCACGTTAGTTACCATTTATGGATATATTGGTTCACATCTAATTGAATTGCTTCCCATTCTATGTTCTATGTTCACAGGTCCTTTGGGAAGCCGTGCTGCAAAAGCCATTGGATTCATTGAGAAGATGATCGAGTATTCGTACAAAAATGCACCGGTGCAGAAGGAACTACTAGCTGGTGAGACATCCATTTTCAATAGATTTGTTCTTCATTACGTGCTCTCAATGAAATCATATCCCACATTCCATTCTCAAACATCAGATTATGTTTTAAAATAATTTTTTTTGGAACAGATGAAGTTGGTAATGCCGCAGCATTCTTGGTGTCTCCCTTGGCTTCTGCAGTAACCGGAAGCGTCGTATACGTCGATAACGGGTTGAACGCCATGGGCCTTGCCACCGACAGCCCGTCACTTTCGTAAAATCGCAGCTGCAATTCAAAAACTGATCAGGGAAGCCACCATTTTTGAATGTATGGTGGCTGATAAATCCTGTGTTTAGGTTTGGATTATCTGATAGTCTTCTTGAGGCATGTGCTCTGATAATGAAGGCGATGATCTGAATTTTGAATCTTGATCGAACTTTTTTTTTGGTATTAAATGAATAATATACACGAGTATCTTCGGTTTGTTAGCAAGATTTTGTTATTTTTGTTAGAAACTTGAACATCTGTTTCAGGTATTCAATGTTGTTACAAGTGTTTCTTTTTATTGAAATCTCTCATTTATTCTGATGAATTCTTGAACTAGTGGAAAGCTTTCAGTTTAAATGTTAATAACCAGTGTTTTGATGTATCTCAATCAACATACAAATGTTGGCAGATCACTTCACATGGTACCATCTGTTGTGGAATTTATTCAAAGATTGAACCAGAACTGCACATCATGACATTGACTTGCTGCACAAAAATGACAGTGATGTATGATCAAATTAAAATTGAGCCTCATAGATTAGGTCTATCAATTATTCCAAAAATATCCATCCCTTTCAAATTTGTATTTAAAAAATTAAAAAAACCTTCGGTACCCAAAATTGTCGAAGGTATTGTTTTAAATCTAACATGTATTATAAAATTATATATGTTTGTATTATATGTTATTTAAATTCAATTATTTTATACTAATTATAATCTTCAAAATTGAAATAACACATACATTCTCTTTATGTAATCTTTAGAAAAAAAAACCTAAACTTGTTATTTTAATTTATTTATTTTTCAATTACACTGCCCTTATTCTTGATATCAATCATTATAAAAAAAAATCAAACGATAGGTTGATACCCTCTATACATTACGAAAAGATTTAAATTAAAATATTAACATATGCATCCTGGATATCAAGACATCCAGATCCAATTTGTTGGTCAAATAGACTTGAGTGAGACACAAAACAGTACAAAAGGCCTCGTTGGACTACTCAATTACAAAGATTATCTGTTCAAGCTAGATAAGAGGGATTACACACTAAAGAAAATGAACCCTAAAATGAAAAAAATTCATGTCAACTCCCCACCCAACAAAGCAGTTGGTGTAATAACTTAAAATGACAAGATCAATTGAAATCAGAGAGTGAAAAAAAAAATACATTCAATCATAGATTTAGAGGCGAAGCCGTCTTGACTTTCTTGGCAAGCCTTTTTGCAAGACAGGATCGTTTTCTGGTGAATCCTCAACCACTAATTGTTCCTGTATGACCAAGCCACGATTTCGGCTGAGCTTTCTGATGGGTGTAGTTGGTCCGGTCCTCCGAGTTTCCTCAGGCACCGGGGCGGCCTGAGAAGATCCGGGCATCGTGGACCCAGTTCGATGAGGCATCAGTTCCTCATCAACCCCAACAGAATTCTTCATTAACTGTTATAACAAAAACAACATGAAATAAGTGTAGATCTTGAATGATAAAGAGAGTTCCTCATCCTTGTTATTAAATATTCTGAATTATTGATTACTTCACAAATTAAATGTGTACTTTGTATTATTTGTGCAATATAATTAAAGCCACAAAGGAAAAAAAAATGCTCAACTAGGTTTTGCTGTGCTAATTTTTTTTGTTGTTGGTTTTAATGATTTTGACTAAATTCAAGTGGTGCAGTTATATTTTAGCTACATACCTTCCAGTCCTTAAAATCAAATCGGAAAACGAAATGGTGATACTGCACTTCGCCAGAGGATATAGCATTCGCAGCAGGTGCGTTCCTTGGCACTGGTTGAATAGGACAAAAGTAAAAGCGATGAGGATAACCATTATATGAACCACAGAAAGTATGATTAAGTAGATACAGAGTTTAAAGTGGACTTACACACTAGATGTTGACCATTTTCATCGATCTTGATTTCAACACGACCATCTTTAATGAGAAATGATAAAGCGAAAATATTCTCCACTGTTTGTGCAAAGGAGACTCGATTCAATACTAGACATTCTAGCCTAACAATTCTCTTCCTCCTCAAAATATCAAACATGGCTGACATGTTCTTGTCGGTGTCTGTTTTCTCCTCTTTCACAGCCTCATCAAGCTAAATGAGTATGAAAAGAAAAGAAAATTAAGTTAATAGCTTGCAAAAACAAGAAATCACAGATAGCATTTACTAATAGCAAAAATGAAAACAGAAACCCTCTTGACAAATAAATCAGGCCATTAAATTGAATTGCTGGTTGACTTAATTTTGTTGAGTCACTGATACCCATTTACAATAACTTCTCACAGATCTAAATCCCATTCCCAAGCAAATAGTGTGAATGTCATTTGACAGGCATCTAAAAATTTCAGAGAGACACCCAGTGACTACCATCAAGCATTACTATTGCCACCCAAATTTTGCTTACTTTACCAACCAACAAACACCAATTAACCGGGATTTTATGTAGTTCCCAAGCCAACCAATATCACAAGACACATAAATCAATACTTTAGGAATTGATAATCAGAAAATTCAATTTACTATAAAAACTTTAAATCCAGAGAAGCAATACCTCTTCTGGGCGAGTGCTTTGAATAGGCCTTGTTCTTTTTCTAGGATTTGCAACTTTCCTTTGTGCCATTTCCGTATTCATTGGACCCAACCTATCCAAAAACAACAAAAAATAAATACAAAAAGGTTCTTCCATGAAAGTTTTATATTTATCACAAACACAATAAAAGAAAAGTTTTTTTTGACACAAACAATAAATAAACAACAAAAGAAAAGTTTAGTACAACTGACAATCCGCAAGCAAAATGCATAGACAAAACTCTGCCTTTTACCATTTTATGCCCAAATATTGTGTATTAATCAGATCATTCATGTGTATATTAGCAAAGGTGCAAAACTATCAATTTCATCGCTCCATGAGAAAAAACAGTCATTGCCACTATAATTTTTTGCGATGGCCTACCATTTAGTCCCAAAAAAAAAACTACAACCGATATCTTTGATCTATTATAATTCTTGAATAAAATGGATGTGCCAATGTTCCCACAAAATCAAAGGAAGTTATGATTTCTATGCATTTCAAAGCACCACACTATGACCAAATGTTGCCAAACCAAATCCGCAAATTAAATTAATTTTTGCAATTTTTTTTCCACAATAAACAATAAGAATGCAAAGAAAGGTAAAAGTCTTACATGGTACAACATCCAGGGACCTTCTTTAAAATGTGCGACACTGCAGTCCCAACATCCATCCAGCTCATTCTCTCACGAGCATTCTCCTCACTCTGCTGCCCGAAATTCCTGAGCAATGCAGTAACAAAATCTGATGGGGACACTCCTTCATTTCCCTGCGACTTGACAGACGTCACCAGTGAATTCGCAATGTCAAGGAGAGCCTCTGCATCTGCCACTTGCTCTCTAGGATTCTGAACTGTAAACATGAGTTCAAATAACTTCTTTTTTAAAAAAGAAGAGAACTTTTTAATGCATCGACCAATCTATGCAGTACAATATTCTCTTAAAAATCACATGCTGATTCATAATGCTTTATAACTAACACTTTTAGAGCACCAACCAAGCCACCCAATATGATACTCTTGCTTAGTATAAATCACACAACACACTAAAATATGGGATCTTCATTACAATGATTGAAACCATGAAAAAAACTATCCCAAAACTTCTATGCAAATAGATCAACTTCATAAATCTATCAATGGGTGATTAAAAATAGCCCTTTTTAATCAACCCATCACAATATAACAAAACACATTCAAATATCCAACACTCACCTAATTGATGTAGGTTTTCAACTTCGCTGATGATTGATTTAAACGTATCCGTGTCCGCCTTAAAAATATCATCCCTCTCATCTTCAAAATCCAAAACAACAACACGAACGACATTATAAAGAAACTCAAATTTTATTTATTAAAAAGAGATCATCTTTTGATATTCTCACCATTGATAACACTCTTCAGGTTCAGATACCTCGACCGGATCACCCGCCGCTCCGTCACTCCCTGTTTATCGGAAGACCCACCGCCAGTCTCCGCCTTCCCCTTCCGGTCCATCTCCGCCGCCCGACTGGTGGACCCAGGTTCACGTTTGACGACCCTCGACGGCGCCATGGGTCTCTTCCGATTGGGGGGAAAACCACCCAAAATTGCAACTTTGAATTGGAAACCCTAAAACACCAAGAAACCGCTTGTTCCCGCGCAGACCCTAAACCACCAAAAAATCTCTTTTTATTTGTTGTTTGAATAAAATGGGAGGGTGTTTTTTGGGTTCCCTCCAAAGCCGTAAAACCGAAAATTTGAAAAGAAAAATTGAAATCCCTCGAAGAGGCCTCTCTCTCTCTCTCTCTCTCTCTCTCTCTCTCAAATAGCTTTATAAGATCTTGAGATTCGTGTACGACAACAGACGGCTCTGATGTGCAGGTGTTTTAAATCAACGATCTGCAGGTATTTTAAATCAACTTGTACGGGTTAAAACCTACCCAACCAGTGAAGTGATGCTCAATGTTTAGTCCGAGAATTAAATTATTATGAGATTTATAATTATTGTAGTATAAATAATAATAAAATAAATTTGTGTTTTTAATTTATGATTTAAATGATTTTTTTAAAAACGTAATAATAATAAATTGTTTGAATAAAATTAATAAAGTTATTAATTTATAAAAAATGATGATGTTATAAGAGGTATCAAAATGTGATAACTTATTAAAATATATTCTTTTAATTTAAATAACTTAATTTTAATAGAATTGAAATATATACAATTATATTATATAATTCATACACAAATTCTCATTTATTCAAGTCATCCAAACATCCATAATAAGAATTATTCCTAATTTTAATTTATTTCATAATTATTCTTGAACCAAATATAGACTGAGAGTTTGGAAATTCGAACATGAGTGGGGGGTGATAAATTTTAATCTTCTAAACCATATTTTAGTGACATTTTATTTTTTTTAATTTGTATGAAATAAAATTTGAATTTTTTAAATTTATTTTGTTTAATAGTTTCATTTTTATAATTTTAAATAAAAAAAACTTCTATAGTCTATTCCAAACCCAACACAACCCAAATCAAATTAGAAATTAGTTGAACTCCAAACCAATCCAATCTGCTCAAGTTGATGAGAATCACACGAGTGCATCCTCTTAGTCACGTCCAGCGCGTACATTATTACGTGGCAGTAGAAGAGCGGTCCAAAGATGTAGCGATTCTGGAACCTCCGATCAGTGGAACCCAGGATCGGACGATCAATAAAATATCCGGGAAGACAACAACGGATACCTGCAACAGCCGGTCAACCATGGGACCCATATTACGTGGCTTGGTGACCTGTGAGTCCTGACTTGTGGAAACACTCAAATATTTACGAATATACCACCGCATCCGTCGTCCCTGATTAACCTCGACGAATTTGCAAACCCTAACCCTAGCAGATCTGCGATTTAGGGTTTTTCGTCTTCAACGAAAGAAGAAATGATGAGAGCATCCGTGAAGTTCCGCGAAGACCGGACTCCCCTGGTGAAGGCAAAGGTCCCCCTCCACGTCCTCGGCCTCCCCTTCGCCTCCGCTGTCTCCGCCGGGGATGCCCGGGAGATCCGCCTCGACCTCTCCACCGCCTTCGACTCCGGCCCCTCCCTCCGCCTATCCTACCGCCCCAACGATCCCTCCAACCCCTTCATCCTCGCCGTCAAGATCGGCTTCGGCGCCCTCGGATCCCCCTCCGGCTCCCCCATGTCGATCGCCGCCGAATTCAGCCTCATCGGCGGTGGAGACGGCGCCGCCGGATCGAGGAGCCCCGCCTTTCTCCTCCAGCTGAAGCCCCGGATCGGCGATTTCTCCGTTAGAAGCTCCTCTCTATCGCCGATCGAGCTTTCTCCGCCTCCGCCGGCGGCGAAGATCGTGGACGGCGAGGATATCACCGAGAGATTGAACGGTTCAACGTCGAAGATTACCTCCGCTGCCGGAGGCTTCGAGCGTCTGTTCTCCGGCGTGGACGTCTGCGCGAGGAGCGTCCTCCCGGTTCTGGACCGGGCGGCGGTGAAATTCCAGTGGGGGCTGAGACTCCCACCGGAGCTGATGAATCCGACGGCCCAGATTTCTTTTCAGAAGCTCCCGCTCCTCGTGATGCGAAAGATCTCGGTCGCACACGTGTCGCCATCGCTCAAGGAGACGGGAATCTCCCGAAAAAGTTTCCTTGCTGACGTGGCGGTCTCTGATGGGGACGCGTGTCTCTCCCTCCACCGTCAGATCGAGTCACTGCGGGCGGAGAGTGGGGCGTTGAAGAATTCCCTGGAGGAGGTCCGGGCGGAGCTCCGGCGTGAGAATAAGAGGCCGAGGGAGGAGGATAGCAATGGCGGGAAATCGTTGGCGGTAAAGAAGGGTTGAAGAAGGCCTTGGTGAGTTTGTTTGGTTTAAATTAAGACAATAAGCTGTTTGGTTGCACGGTGTGGATAAGGTTATCGGGGTTAGTGGTGGTGTAGCGTTTTTTGTTATGTAATATATAAATATTTTGTTCTCCCTCTGTTTTTTGTTTATATAATAATATTATTTGTTAATGTTTGTTTTTTGAGAGAATATTTGTTAATCTTGTGTTGATCAGAATATTTGGATCGAATAAATAAATAAATGAAATCGTGTGTAACGGTGTAGGTGAATAACATTGTCGCCTTTACCTCAAAAACCTCATCTTTTCCGCTTAATGGGGCTTTTCGATTTTGATGGACCAACCAACTGTAATATGAGAGTGATTCAATATTATGCATGTTTTATTTTACTTTGTTTCCCTCTTTCTTGTACTTTTGGATATTGTTTATTTTGATTTTGATTTGAGTTAAAATAGTTATGATTATAATTCTCTCCAAAAAAATATTATGCATAGTGAAGAAAATTTTGATCCATAATTAACCATCATTGACCGAAAGATCAAACCACACGAGATTGCGTTTTCAAACGAGTTTAAAAGATATTTTTCATCAAAAAAATTTATGTGGAAATAAGGTTTGTTAGCGATTTTAAAAATAAAAGATTTTTACATGCGGATGCAAACGCATGCAGCTATTCAATCCTCCGGTCTTTTCAAAACAAAAAAACTATTGATCATTAAGCTAACAAAACCACGTTAAATTTAAAACACAGGTTTCAAGAATTACAACGTTTCAATCTTACATCTAAATACAACATGTGTAATTACTGTCAAATCAAATTCTAAAAATTTGTCTAAACTCATCTTGAAACAGTCATGATTCACAACCTCTGTAGTTTCAGATTTGGTCTTAAAAATACCTGTGCCATAGGTCCAAAGGCAAATAATTGGGAAGTACGGTCTGGTGTACTGCAGGCCGAACTTCCTCCCCATGACAGCATACACGTGTTGGCATCCTCCATTTGAACAAGACGTCCCTAAACGACAGGCCCTCCATGGAAATCCCTCTTCCGCGGTTCACCAGACCGTAAATCCCATTGTGGACAACAACGCCTCCACAAGAATGTTAGAATGAAAGCTATTACTCCCAAAGATTTGTTAGGGGTAATTTTGGTAAAATAAACCTAAAAAAAAGCAGGGCTAAATGTGAATACCTGAAATGGATATTGTTGCGTGATCGATCGACCTCACGACGAGCACCTCCTCCTCATCCGCTGCACTACTCCGCGAAGAATCTTAATCTAAAGTCATTCGCCCCAGATGGAGCGAAACAACGGTCCAGATCATCCCAAATCTACCGATCCAACGATCAGACGCCCCAAACAAGCTTCGTCGCCTTCGCTGATTGGAGCGATCTGTGTAAAGCCAACCGCGAAGCACCATAACGGGCATTCCTTACAAGCTTGTATATATACCGTCAATTAGAGACATAGAGAGCATGAAAACGAGAAATCTAAAACAAAACAGAGACGAAAAATCGGATGAACAAACAGAGAGTAAACGAAACCCTAACGTGATTGATTATTTGAACGGACGTACTTGATCGATGAGACGTGGGAGATGACGAGATCGAACGGTCAGGGGGAGATCTGGGGGACGCTGGAGGAGCTCCTCCTGGCGTCGGCGGTCCACCGCCACGGGACGAGGAGCTGGGACTCCGTCGCCATGGAAGTCCAGAACCGGATCTCCCTCGCCCTCACCCCCCAATCGTGTAAGCGCAAGTTCTACGAACTCCGCCGACGATTTGAAGCCATGGATCACAAGATCGACGGCGGAGATGGAGTCATCGGCGCGGGGTCCTTCGACGTGCCCTGGATAGACGAGTTACGGAAGCTGCGCGTCGCGGAGCTCAAGCGCGAGGTCCAACACCACGATGTCTCGATCGTGTAAGTCCGAATGAAATGAACAGATCTGGTGCCTGTGATGAAGATCAGACGGTTCTGATTTTTTATTTTTTTTAAAAGGTCGCTACAGATTAAGGTGAAGAGGCTGACCGAAGAGCGGGAGCGGAGCGTTCGAGAAGGGGAAGGAAAGGCGGATCAGGCGAAGGACTCGTCGGAGGAGGGCGTCGATGAACCGGCGCGGCTCGTCGGAGGAGGCGATTCCGGCCGGTCCTGCAACGATTCGAAGGGAACGGATCCGGGGTCCAGATCCGGCGAGGCGAATCCGGCGGAGGGGGTGGTTGGAGGGGCAGAACCTGCCGCCGGCGACGTCGGTGTGGATAGGCCGGCGGGGGAGGCGTCGTTCAACGGGAGCTCCGACACGATTGCGAAGGGCGCGGCGGCGTCTCCACCGGTTGAGGCGGCGGAGCCGGTGGAGAACAGCGACGTGCAGAGCTCGGCGAGTCTGTCGGGGAAGGGGCGGCGGATGAAGAAGAGGAGGGTCTCCGCCACCTCCACCGCCGTTGATGAGGCGGAGGAGGAGGCGGACGTCCGCGTCGGAGACGGAAGAGGTGGTGGCGGGGGAGGGGAGGCCTCGCACGTGCGGCGAGATCGTACCGTGGAGAAATCGAAGCCGTTGGTTGATTTTCTCCAGATCATACGGTCTCACACGTACGGCTCCGTTTTCGAACGCCGACTCGAAATCCAGGTACTTCTCTTCATTTCTCGCGATATGATGCATGCGTCTCGCGATATATATAATGGACTCACCGAACCTGGTTTAACTTGACTGGTTAGGCCCCGTCTGTAACCCAGTGTTAAAGACCAATCTGATTTATTTTGAAACCCGATTGTCTAAAAATTTAATAAAAATAATCAATCCACATGTTGAACAAAAAACTGTTTATATGTTTAAATCTTTAGATGTTATTAAAATTATTTATGTTTGTAAAAATTTCTTAAAATATGTTATTTTTGTTAAAATTATTCATAGTAATATATATATTTATGATGATGATAGAGTTTGAATATGATTAATAAAGTTTGGATGTGATTAATCCAAACTATTGAATCACTTTCTTAACCCGTTTTTAATTTTTCATCCAATATACCTTTGTAATATTTGGATTTTATTAAAAAATTATGATTAATTATTTGTTAAATATTAAATAAAAATAATATATATTTGTATAATAACACGAGATGATGTTAAATTTGATAATTATGTAAAAATTTCTTTAAAATGTTTTTTTTTGTTAAAATTATTTATAGTGATTTATATATTTATGATGATGATAAAGTTTGAATATGATTATCACTTTCTTAACCCGGGGATATTATTCTCGTCTTTATGGATATAAAGAGGTTTGAGTGACAAGTCACGTGCCAACCCTCGAGACGGCACGAACAGCTTCTTTTACACGTGCGATTCTCGCGAGACTACTAACGAAGAAATCAGCTCCACAACAGAGAAGGTTTAGAAAGAGATAATTGGTGAGATAAATTAATAATTATAATTATAAAAATGAGTAAAGAGGAATAACTTATCATTTTCATCTAAAAAATAGTTAAATAAAATATGAACAGTTGTTCTAAAATAAAAATAAAGTTTTATTTATTTTTAAAAAAACTGAAATAACATTTATTTTTCTAAATTGAGAATGATTTTTTATCATTGAGATAATTTATTCTAAAAAATTTAACCCTTGTAGCCCAGAAAATAAAATTGCTGTTGTTAAGCAATCGCGGGTCTTGTAAGTTGTAACGTGGAGGCGCCAATCGCTTTTGTTAACGGTTTTACAAATCTTCAAGTCCAAGAATACGTTAAAGTAATTTTAATTTTATTAATTTAACTTTCACGCGTGAATCAAGTGCTGACGTGGACACCACAAACAAAAAGCTTGAAAATCTTGCTCATTTCGCGCTCGATTTCTTATTTTTTTTTATTATATATATATATTATTTAAAGAAGAAACAAAAAACAGGAAAACTTGGAATACAAAGGCCTGATAAAGCGACACGTGGATCTGGAGACAGTGAGGTCCAAAGTTGATAGAGGGGAATACCCATCGGATCAACGGCCAGGATTCTTCCGCGACCTTCTCCTCCTCTTCAACAACGCGATCGCTTTCTTCCCGAAGGGGTCCTCGGAATCGGTGGCCGCGTTCGAGCTCCGCCGTCTCGTCTCTAAGGAAGCCCCCGCCTCGGAAACCTCGCACGCCTCGAGATCCGAGTCCGAGAAGGAACCCCAGCAGTCCAATGATCCTCCCCCGGCGACTCCCCAGGAGGCGAAGCCGAGGGAGACCGATCTGATCAAGGATTCCCTGCCACCGAAGCGCGGGCCGGTCCTGATCGCGTGCCGGAAGCGGAGTTCGATATCGGCGAAGGCGGCCGCATCGTCGATCGTCGATGAGAAACCGAATCTCGAGGCGAAGGAGGAAAGCAAGGCCGAGACGAAGAAGAGTTCGTCGGGAACGAGAGGTCTAAGGACGAACAAGGTTTTAAACCCTAAATTGAAGCAGGTCTCGGCGGAGGAGAAGCCAGCGCCTCCCCAACCCCCTCCGCCGACGAAGGCGAAGAAGAAGGCCGCCGTCGCCCCCGCCGCTGCGGCGGCAAAGAAGCGGAGCGAGGCGGCGAAGTTCCTGAATCGGATGAAGAAGGGCGGCGGGTCCCCGTCGTCGTCGTCTCTGAAGAGCTCCTCCGTTGCTCCGCCGTCTTCAACCGCCGCAGGAGGCGTAGGCAGTCGGGGGGACTCTAAGAGGGGCTCTACCTCTGGTGGCGGGACAAGGAAGGTTGAAGGACTCCGACATGGATCCGGTGGGAAGAAGGAAGCGAAGGCGGCGGAGGTGTCGGCGGCGAAGAGGGGGTAGGACGGCCGCCGAAGAGAGCTGCGCCGCCACCGGCTAAGGCGGCTGGGAAGAGAGGAAGGGAGGCGGAGGGGAAGACGGCGATGCAGCCGCCGAGGAAGAGAGGGAGGAGGTAGAGTCGTCGGTAGAAGCTGTGGATGGCAATTTGTGTAAATTATGTAGTGAAGTAGGGGTTGTTTTTATTTACAGTGGGATGGTTATTGACTTAGGGTACTGGTTCATGGTTCATGTGATTCTCTATGGGCCCGTTTGGATAGAGACATAAGCTATTCTAGGGTTTATACCTATTCTAGGAATTGTTGACTTTATCAGTAGAATAAGTGATTTTCTGTTTGGTTGTGTTTTACTCAGGAGACAACGTAATAATATTTTAAGTGAATGTGTTTGGTTGATGAAGAATAAAATGTGAATAAAGTGTATTGATTTGACCATGTGGGTCCCATTGAATAAGAGGTGTTGACAAGTGAAAATGAATGATGAAAAAAAACAGTGGGACCCACTTATGATTGTTGTTGGAATAGGCTAATTCCATGGAAAATGAAGGATTACTATACCCCTTTATTATTTGTTATTCCAACATCCAAATACCACCTTATTCCCCTCACACAAACACCTTTTTTTCCCTATTCCCTGCCTATTCCCACCTATTCCTTCCCTAACCCTCTACCCAAACAGGCCCTTTGAGATCCTAATATTCTATTTGAAAATAAAGTTTGAAAAATAGGTTTTAGCATTTTTACTTTTATATACATTTTCTTAATGTGTAATAATGATATTTTGAGAGTATAATGATGATAACTGTTTTATGAAACACATATTTCAATGTACAATTTAAAGATAAAATATAATAATGATGATTTATTTAAGTTGATATGTTTGATAAGAGTCTTTTAGCATTTAACTTTTAAATGATAATGTGTTTAAGTTGATCTCACATTTAAAGCTAAAAATTGTTTTTTTTTTATTGTCAAACACAACCATAGACAAATAACTCTAAGATTTATAACTATTGTGAGAATAGATAACTCTAAACTCTATTGGTAAAATATTTTTTTTTTTGTGTTTTCGGTTATTATAATTGAAAAATGTACATAACATATTTTTTTATGTTTAGTTGATCATACATAAATTGTGAATAAAATATGAATAAGATGTGAACAAGAATTTATAAAAAAAAATAATAATTTGACTCATGAATCCTCTGATATATTAGAGGTGATAATAATTGATTTGATATGCAACCCACATTATACTAATTGAATAGATTAGATGAAATAATATAATTATAGAAAAAATCTGGAATACAAATATCAACTTATTCCCACCTATTCTCCTCCTATTCCACTACCCAAATAGTCGTGTAGAGTTAGGATCCCAACACTTATGGATGTTACTAATAAAAAAAATGTCTAAATTGTTTTATTTTATTATATATTTTGATCAAATGATTTTTTTAAAAATTGTAGTCATATCTATTCTAATAAATGTATCAAAATAAACCATGTCTGTAATGGGGAAAAGTGAGAGAGAGAGGAAAATGGTTTACAAAACAAAACGAGATAAATTGGCTACTGCGGGGAGGATAGAAAATGTTTCTACCAGAGCCCAACGCTGAGAAGTGATGCTGAAAATGTGCTAAGAAATAAAAATATTTTGAACCCGCACATACAAATCCCCTAATCTCTGATGTTATGTGAAGTCATCTCTCAAATATTCTCGAAATAGAACCTTGAGTAATTGAAAACCACATTATTACGTGATCTCCAAATTACAGAGGCAAGCTGGAATGATCGAAAGCCTATAACAGTCTATATTTATAAATAAATCTTAAAAAAAACCATAGAAATATGGATAGGATTGAAACAGATTTAAAATCTAAAATTTATTTTAAATTGAAAATATTTTTTAACATATCATATGATTTATGAATATTTTTTTTTATTTTTAGGTACATCAGGCATGGATTCTAGCAAGTGTTTGATAGAACCATTGGCTTCATGTAACTTGTAATGCCAACCTATTTAATTTACTGTAATTATATTTGCGCAAATACGAAGCTACATGAAATAAAATATTATTATTTGCGCAACTGACTGTAGGTGCACAGAAATTAATTCACTTGAATGTTGAGACGTGATGATGTGATTGGAACTGCAAAAATTTCAAATTCCAAACATATTGGGGAAAAAAAGAGTAGGTACAACATCATAATCGAACTTACAAAGTTTATATAAAACAAATATCTGACAATATTCTATTAATCACCATTTTTTTTTGGTTGACAATATTCTATTGGTTTAATATATATATATATATATATATATATATATATATATATATATATATATATATATTCAGAGGCGAATCCGGGGGGTGTAGATAATACAGTGAGCAAATGGCATAATAGAAGAAAGTACTAAGATATAATATATTTATATTTATAAATGATATGGGATAAATATAGTAAAATTGCAAACATAATTAATATGTTTTTGGATGTATTATGAGATGGGGCGGATATACCCACCCACCAACTTTGGATCCCCACACCAAATATAGTGAAATAAAATGACTCAGTTTATTAATGAGAAAGATGAAAACCCTGATCTATCCTACCCTATTTAAACAGACCCCACCCTTTGTATTTTGCACCCCCTAAGTTTTCACAAATGAACACTATCCACCCCAAACTTAAATACCAAGTCAACGACATAACCCCTTTGCGCCTCTCTCCCGCTCTCTCGCGCATTCTCTCTCTTGCGTGGTCTCTGTTGAGGGCCCTTGGTCGAACGGCCACTTCTCCGTCGACATTCATCGATCGTCCCTTCCATCTACCTTCCTTCACCGGCGATCTCTGTGGCGGCGGCCACATAGATGTTTGCATTTGAAGTATGAAACCCTAAATCGTTTTGGAGAACAATTTCAAAATAGGTAATACTTTCTTCTTGTTTGGATCACTTTTTTTTGTTCTTGTAGTCTTCAATGTGTTGTGGTGGCTATTCTCATTTTGGTAGTGATTATATTGATAGTAGGGATACAAATCGACTCATTTCAGTCGTGCGTAAATATCCAGGTTGACCCATTTCAGTCGAATGTAGCAGCACCAATTCGACTTAAATCTGCCGAACCTGTCCAGAAGCCACTGGTCCCCACTGTCCGTTTTTCGACCAGCACCTGTCGTGCGTAAATATCCAGGTCGGCCCATTTCAGTCGATTGTAGCAGCACTAGTTTGACTTAAACCTGTCGAACCTGTCCAGAACCTAGGAGGTCCCCACTGATCGATGTTCGACCAGCACATGTTGTGTGTAAACTTCCAGGTCGACGAATTCCAGTCGACCATTAAGACACTATTTCGATGAAACATGTCGAACAAGGTCCAGAACCTATTGGTCCCTACTGACCTATGTTCGACCAGAAACATGTGCATATGAAGTCCCAGGTCGACCCCTTCCAGTCGATCCCTGGACCACTAGTTCGACTATGAGCTGTTGAATGGGCTCCAAAACCTGCCAGTCATTAACTTAATGACCAAAACTCATTCCATTCCAGTCGATTATTTATTTCATCACCGACCTTATCATCTTTAACAGGTTTTCTTGCTTGAATAGCCTTTACTTTTATGGAAGGATCACTCTGCTTGAATTCACCCCCCTGTTTTATCGAGGAACTTACTGCTTCAAAATCCAAAGTACCAAATTGAAATTGTATAGTTGGTGCAGGACATGCACCATTCTCAACTGGCTGCATCAGTAAAGACTTAATCTCGTCTTCAATGAATGATCCAAATATCAAAATCTACATGATTCAAGGATAATCAATGACATAAAACATGTGTACACAGAAGCAAAAGCCACTTTTACGAGAAATCCAGACATCCAGCAATGAAACAGAGATTCCTTCCATTTCACCAAAATGGATGTGAATTAATAAAAAGGGGGAGATTTTTAACAAGAAGTACAATAAACATCCATGAAAAAGGTGGACAAGACATGCAGAGATGCACATAAGTCGAGGGTTTGTATTCATAATAGTATAGATAAAGTTCAAAACTTTTCAATTTAAAAATCATAAGAAGAAACCCAATGCATTCCCTGAACACTTCATAACCATCCCCAAAGACTTCTCAAGCTTCCAAACCAAAAATACCATATATTTCATCCCTGATCATCCGATTAGAGCTTCCAACAACACGAGCCATCCTGATCGTCTTAAAAACCCCTCCTTTTTAGTACAAAAACCCAAAATTTTACCTGGGCATGAAAAAACCTAATTTCAAATAACAATTTCAACTAAAATTACACTTTTAAAAACACGAACCTCCTCATCACTCATCTCTCCCGGAGGGACCCCGATTCAGAAGAAGCGACGACACAGGGAGCTAGGGTTTGGAGATGATCATTGACTGCGGCTGCTGTGAATGAGAGGGAGGCGTCGAGAGACATGAAACTTCTCTCGGCAATGGCGGAGGCGGTGGAGGGGGTAGGAGAGGAGGACATTTAAAGAGCATCGACAGTGGAGAGGGTAGGAGAGAGAGAGTGAGAGAGGTGAGTGTGTTTTGTAAAATGGTTGGGGGTGGGTTTCCACTGTGATGTTTCACATATATATTGAGGTGTGGGTTTAGAGATTTGCAAAAAAATTTGGGGTGGGGCGAATAATGGTGTGGGTTTCTTGATATGCGGTGTGGGTGTAAGCGCCCCCTTATGAGATAAACACGTAATTTTTGTCAGATTTGGAAACAATGACAATAATTACAACTGGTCAATATCTAGTTATGCAGTCTGATTCAACCAAATTGATTGATATGGCAATGTTTAGTTATGTGATTGAATATCTTTTGCGTTTGCAGGAAACTCGTTCTGCAATTGTGCAACCAAACAGTTTTACAATCGTAACTTCCTAAAGCAAATAGTGTCCAAAAGCTGCGATAGAGAATATCTAGTTGTGTAGTCTAATTTAATTGAACTGATTGATATGTCAGCGTTTAGTTCTACAATTGAATAACTTTTCGTTTGTCGAAAATTAGTTTTGTAATAGTGTAACCAAATAGTTTTACAATCGCAGCTTCTTACAGACAGATTTCAAACAAATAGTGTCAAAAAGCCGCGATTGAAGAAAGCTGGGGGGAGATAGCTTCCGATATAATCAATTTAAAACCCAATATTTTTATAGAAAATCAGTTTTACAATCCTCCTACCATGGTATTGGTTCTCAAATCGAATGGTTGGACCCACCCCTCTCCCTCTCATGTGGCCCCTTTGTAAGGTTGTTTTTTTACCTTTTTTTTTTCTCTCTTCTCCTCTCGTCCTTATTCATCCTTATTCGGACTATAACCCTCACTTTAGAAGAGGAAGGTCTGTCTTTTTTAATATTAAATTGTTGAATCGTCCAGTCGAAGAACTCCTCCATTTTGATGGGAAAATTGTCCCTCCAGCAAAAGTGCAAACAATCAAACGCCCAAATGAGTAATCTGAAAAGAATGCAACATGAAGGACAACATTGTGTGTACCTATTTGATATCTCAATTTATACCTAATAATGAGAACATGGTTTTTTTGCCTTTGACACGGTTAAATATATTGGAGGTAACCTATGGTTTTATGACTATTATAGCATAAATAATGATAAAATGATTTTTTTGTTTGTTTGTTTGTATTTTGAATTATTCTAATTAGAAAACATAATAATAAATTTTTTATTGTTTAAATAAATTGTGAATAAAGATTTATAAAAGATAAAAAAATAATGACATTTGATTTATAAGAGATGATGTTTGATTTTTGGCATAGTGGAATCCATTCAAACATGTAACACTTATTATAAACCAGCTTCAATCCTCGTTGACGGATACAATCAATTTTTAATTATATTCCAACTCAAGGTTTCGGAAGATCATCTCATAATCTGAATAGGAAGACTCATTCCGAATTAGTTTATTCTCTAGTTTGATTCCGGGGTCTTATTCTTGAGTCAAGTGAGTCATTTTCTCTATGACAATCAGAGAGGAGTGATGTCTCGGAGAGAATAGAAAAATTCGGTACTTTCGTTTTGGAGGTCCTTTGGTGGAAGCAGGAGTATTACAGAATCTAATTTGTATATGAATTAGTCAACCTTTAAAATTAAGTCACTTGTCAAATCTGACATCATCTCTTATAAATTTATCAATCAGGTATAGTCTATAAACATTTAATTTTATAATAACTCATGAAACTTAATAATGTCAAAACACGACTAAAAGTGCTTTAACCCATCCAAAACTGCCCGCTCTGGAGCTGTGATGGATCCATTGCACGATCTTGACCGTCCAA